>MPUH01000919.1:0-29353 GCA_001970955.1 Stentor coeruleus | reverse complement strand
TCTCCAATATTAAAAATACCTTCAACTTGTACAGTTAAATTATCTTGAGCATTTATAGTTACAGCTTTACTTTCATCATTTAAAAAAAGTGTATAATCTTTATATAACCCTGTAACATATAATTCTATATCAAAATATTCAACTTCATTTGTGAAATAGCTTGCAAAATAAATATCAAGGACATCGGTATTATTAAAGCTGGAGACATTTGCAAAAGAAATTATATTGTCCCTAGCTAAAATTGTCATGTTTGAAATTTCAAACCCAGTGTTTCTATATCTGTAAATCATATTTGTAGAGTTTGCTGAATCTATATATATAATAGAACTATCAAGTAATAAAGTAGTCATTTGCAATTCAGACATGATTTTATACAAACTATTTAGAATGTCAATGCTGATACTAGATGTAAAAGTAGTTAATGTGCTAAAAATCACATCTCCTTGTTCTTGAGTAACTGAAGAAGTATATTCGTTTAATACATCAAGTATAGTTTGAGTAGCATTATTTAAGATATCTTCAGTAATTGTATTATTATCAAAATATGAAGAATGAAGTAAAGCTTGCATTGTGCTTAAAAATGTATCCAAAGTCAAACTGTCAAATTCTTCATTGGCAAAATAAGCAAAGTTTTGATCATATAAATACATATAGCTATATTCATCAGTTACTATTCCAGCATAATAAATAACAGATGAAGGAATGAAATCAGAATCAACAGTATCTGCAATGAAATTAACAATCAAATCACTTTCTTCAAGTTGTCGGCCTTGGCTTACTGTAATATTTGCTCTATAATCACTACAAGATCCCATTGTATCACATACTACAAGGGATAACACTTCAACTTTATTAGGTATTCTTAATTCTATTGGGGTTTTAAATAAAGGTTTTGTCAAAGGCGTAATTGTGTCTTTATCATTTATGTAACCATATTGGTATATAAGAATAAATGAATCATCATCACTACATTCAAGACCTTCAAGTTTATATTTATCATTTGCAGTAACTGTAAAGTTTGCGCATATAGGAGGGGAGTTTCTCGTTAGCAAAATAAACCCTGATGTTGCATATTCTTCTAAACCTAATTCATACATTTCGAAAGTTAATTGATAATTTATGCTATTTTTAAGGCTTTTTGGTGGGATATACATAAAAGATTGGTCGTAGATTATGTTGCTAGATTCAAGAGAAGGGCTGAAAATCCATTTAAATATAATTCCATCATATGGCTGAATTTCTGGAATAACAACTATAGCAATGTCATTGTTTACAGAACCTTGAAAAGGTTTGATTTTGACGTCACCTTTTATATTACTGTTAATATCTATATCGATTTGTCCTGTAGTGCTTTTATCAATATCTGAAACTGTAGCGTAAAATGAGTACATGGCAAAGTCCCTAAGTCTATCTTTTGGCACAACAAGATTTTTGCTATTTATATCAAGATTTTCAAGAATATTAATACCATTATTGTCTAAACATGAGGATACACCTTCATAACAAGACCAAACAATGTTTAATAATGCACCTAAATCATCAAGATCCATTGTTTCTATCTCAATTAATAAATCGTTTGTATTCCCTACAGAGCCACTTGATCTTAAAAACTGAACTCCCATAGGATTTGATTCAACTTCAACACTTATTGAAGCACTTCCTTTAATATTATTAGATTCTAAAGTAACTGTAAATATATATGCAATTCCTACATTAAGATCATTTGGAGATATCAGTATAGAATCAGTTTTCTTTTGCTTTTGCATGAAAGTTTGAAAGTCAAGAAGGTCAGATGTTACATTTTGCGTATATTCCCACGTATAAGTATATGGGCCTGCTGTTCCACAAGTGTCAATCATTGTTGGCTTTAAAGGAAGAGTGTCTGATTTTTTGATTTTAATACTGCTTCCTGCAGACATTTGAGCCATAATTTCTTTATCTCCATTAACATTTATAACAGTTTTACTTGAGCTTGATGTTCCAAATGTTTGACTTTCTATTTTCAAATAAATGTTCAGAGCACCTACAGTGAAGTAATTGATATTAATACTAAAAGATGGGGTAACTTGATTATTAATTAAATCTGCAAGGGCTTTGTTTGCATCGCCAATATCTGTTGACCATATATATTTATAATCTTGGTTAATATTTTTTGTCATAATAGTAATGTCCATATCAGAACCACAGGCAATAGATAACGAATTAGGAGCAGTGATTGATGAAGTAGGTGTTGGTATATCATAAATTGCAGAAATCTTAATATTTAAATCATATATTTCTTCACTACAGTCACCTGATTTAACATATTGGACAAGTGAAGGATCAAGTTCCATATAAAATTCATCTCCTTTTACAATCTTACTAAAAGCAACTTTCAATTTCAATGAATTCACCCAAGAACAACTTAAGAAATTCTCTTTCAAAGATTCTGGAACTGTGACAATAGAGTCACATGACCCTTCTTTACTCTGAGCTGCAGGTTTAGCAAACTCAATAATAATCCCTTTATAATCTTCTTCATAATAACCTTTAATCTCATCTTCCTTAAAATACCAACCACATTTAACACAATATCCATTAACAGTATCAAAACCAGTATTGCAAACACATAATTTAGTTGCATCATTATATTGACTATTACCTCCGCAAGTACAAGATTCATTGCTAGTTTTTTTAGCTGCATCTTTACACTTGTAACACCTACTATCACTTATCCCAACATCACACAATGTATCAGTATTGATTTTTGTATTACTAATTGTGAAAGTAAATGATGCTGATACTGTAAAAGAAGATTGGACATTGCATTTTTTAGTTCCTGCACTATCGAAATATATCCAAAATGATCCTGTGCTGTTAGAGGTTGTAATAGTCAAAGCTTCACCATATAAATCTGTTGTTTCACAAGTAATGTTTAAATCTGTTTCATGAAGAAAAGCTGCATCATTTTTATTATAAATTGTAATGGGCAATTCGAATAAAGTGCTAAGTTTGTGATCGAATTTAGCTGTAGTTGTTATAAGTTTAATACCTTCTTTAACTATAATTATAGGACTTATTGCATCATGAAAATCATTATCTTTTATATTTAAAGTATATGTTCCTGCTGTGTCTATGAGAATTGATAATGAACCTTTTCCTGCAGATGTTTTGATTAAGCTTGATAAGAGTTTTATATTTGGATCAGTGAATATAGTAAAAGTATAAGTCCCATAGTTAGTTTCTAAAGTTGTACTAGAACTATCATAGACCTCAATTGATGTTGTAAATTCTTTATTGTCATAATATGGCTCATCAGGAAGGATAATTTTGATTTTATTTTGATTAACTATTATAGAAATTGAACTAGTAATAGAGTTACTTGTAGTTGAAGTTATGATGTTATAAGTTTTAGCATGAGAGAAACTTATATAATGAATTGTATATCCTGATGAAGTTTCTAATTTAATGTCTCCAGTAAAAGGATTATTATTTTTGTCAATTAAAGATACACTTGTTGGTAAAATGTAGCTCAAATTATCATCGCCAATGAGTGTTATAGTTAATGAGACTATAAAATTTACTGAAGGACTGCTTTCCATTTTCGAAATTTGAATTTCCTTAACATAATTGACGATAGAAAATGATAAAGTAGCTTCAGTGATTGTCGGAGTAAATGCTGATGAAATTTTCACTATAAATGCACCTGCTGATAAGATTTTCATTCCAGATAATATTTTAGTTCCTGAAGAGGTTTGCAATGATATATAACCATCTGGTAATATTATATCCCCATATACCAGTGATTTTCCAGAATATATTAAAGAGTCAGGTATTAAAATTATATCAAAAGGATACTCACCAAAGTTGTAATTCTTGGTTTCAATATCATCATCAATATTTTTAACACTAACTTTAAGTTCAAATAAATCAAAACTAGTTGTTGGGTTTGATGTAGTATCAAGAGTGAATTTAAGAGGAGTTGGAGATAGTGATATAAGATCAGACTCTATATTTGAAGCAATTGCTTTTATATATAATAATGATGTCGATGTTATATATATTGTCATTGTAGCTGAACTAGTAATTGTTGTATATTGATTATTTTCAATTACTGAATCATCATCTGAAAGTATTGTTATTGTGCATGACTCTAAATAATCAAAGTCCCCTTCACCTTTTATAATAATATTCACTTCGAAATCAAAATATATACTTGGATTATTATTGTTCACTGAAGCTAAAACTTTTTTCACTGAGCTCGTGATAATAATTTTTTCTGAAATTCCTAAAAGTATCACATCTGTCATAGTTATTGATACATAAAATCTATAACTGCCTGAACGAATAATTCTGATATTGTTAAAAGTGCATACCCCATTTATATCATCTATAGAAAGTTCCCCTGAAATCGAGTCTGTATCTTTTCCTGTGTCATAATCTTGTAGTTTTAGTATACATTGATATTCACCGTTAGTGGCTTCCGTGTTTGAATTTTCATCTGTAATCGTAGCGGTAACTGTAGTCAAATCCCCAATGGTTGTTATCTAAGTAAATCTTACATCAGTGAATGCAACATTTACAGTTGACACCATTAAGTTGATATCAATCTTTGAATTTACAATATTGTTAGGGAAACTATTTTGAGTAGCTGAAATAGTTAATGTTCTTAACTCAATTGAAGTAAAATAGATATCAAATTTATAACTTCCAGTATTTGTAGTTGATTCTGTATATCCACCAATCATAGTTTCATCATCCATAGTAAGTTTTATAGTAGCATCTTCTAAGTATACAAAATCTCCGTTGCCATATAAATTAACTACAAGCGGATAAGTAAAATAAACAATATAAGGCCCATCTGCAAGCACAGTAGTAATACTAAGAAGTGAACTTTCTATATCAAAACTTGAAGATTTTTCATTCTGAACAGATATATCAGAAGAAAAAAATTTCAAATAATACCCAGTCCCTGATCTTAAAATTCTAACATCTTTAAAATTGCAAATGGCATTTGAGCTCATAGATGTTGTTGTGACTACTATATTTTCTTCTAAAAGTTCATTTAATGAATTATAAAGCTCCATAAAGCACGAGAATTCTTTGTCAGAAGTTCTGATGTTTCCATTAGTATCTGTGAAACTTATGATTATGTCTTGTATATCAGCTATTGTTTTTAACTAAATATAAGTTACGTTTATAGGTGAATCGATATTAATATTTATGTCCAATATTGTTAATGATAAAGGCGATGATAAAACTTTATTATTGTTTAAGTCTACTACAGATGCTGTTATAGTTAAATCGCCTGGCTTATCGAAATATAGTCCTGAAAATATTATGAATCCTTCTGTTACTGATGTTTTGCGTGAGTAACCATATATTGTATTAGCATTATTTAAAATTAGATCGATATCGCATGATTCTAGATAGTTGAAGTCTCCTTCTCCAAATATTTCTACCTTGAAACTGTAGATAAAGTAAGAAGTAAGAATGCTCTCTGAACTAGTTGAGGAAATATGCACTGAAACTATAGAGCTAGTTGTTTTAAATAATGCAGTTGTTTCTGGAGAGATAGACGCTGTTTCAGAATAAAAATTTAAAATGTAACTTCCTGAACGAATAATTCTCACATTACTAAAAGTGTATTCTCCATTTTCACTACTCCCAGAAAAAATATTACTTTGAATTGAGCCAATTTTTAAATTGATATAGTCTAAATTTGATCCGTCTGAATTTTTTAACTCGATATTGCAATTAAATTCTTCTAATGAAGTCTTTTTAGCTCCATTTATATCTACAAATAATATTGAAATATCTGTAAGAACTCCAATGTTTGAAAGCTAAGTAAAAAATACTGTATCGAAAGGTTGAACTTGAATTTTAAGATTGTTGACTTCCAAATCTAAAGTTCCTAATGTTATTTTATCATCTCCATAAGTTACCTTTGCATTAATAGTCCTTGACCCTGAAGATTTAAAGTAAATATCATTAAAAGTTACCGTTCCAGTATCTGTTACTAAAATAAGATTTCCACCAAGTGGTAAAGCTCCATCTGAATATAATTCAACATTAGCACTTTCTATATACAAATAGTCGCCCTCACTATACAAATCTATTTTAAACTGGTAGATAAAATAAGCAGTGTAAACACTAGGTGACCCAACTGAAGAAACAATAACTTTAAGAACAGAACTATTGATTGTAAATATTGATGTTTCTATTCCTGTTATAGCTTCTGTTTTTGATGAAAAATTCAAAATATATGTCCCTACTCTCGTTACACGAACATTCTTAAAATCACAGACTCCAGATACACTATTTAAAGCATCGGTATTTCCTAGAACTTTGTTAACTTCTAAAATAAGTTTGCTTATGACAGAATTGTCTGAATTTTTAAGTTCCATAATACATTCGAATTCTTCTGATGTTGTTTTTATATCCCCATTACTATCTGCAAAGATTATTGATATACTAAATACATCTCCAGCACTTGTAGGCTGTATAAATATTACTTCATCATATGATTGAATTTGCATCTCAAGATTGTTAACAGTTACTTGAAAAATTCCATTAGTTTTTACGCCCGCATTATCAGTAGCTGTTGCAGTGATAGTTTTGACACCTGATGATTTGAAGTAAATATCCTTAAAAGTTTTATATCCAAGGTCTGTGTTATAAGTGATTATTCCTCCTAGTTCTAATAATTCGTTAATTGATAAATTGATATCAGCAGACTCTATATATTCAAAGTTGCCATCGCCTTTTAAAGTTACTAATAATTCATAATTAAAATATGCAGTGTATAGGTTTGCAACATTGGTAGATGTGATTTCAACGAGAAGTATTGAACTTGTTGTTTGGAATTCTTCAATGCTTTTATGAACCACTGCAGAGTTAGTTGAAGAAATCACTATTATAAATGAACCAGAGCGCTTAATCCTAACATTTGAAAATGTGCATTTACCGCCAGAGCTATCAATAGTTTTAGATGCAACTTCTAGATTATCGTTTATATATGCTGAATCATCACCTTTTTTCAAGTCAATAATACATGAAAACTCTTTAGAAGATGTCCTTAAGTTGTTTTCAGAATCTACAAACATCGCATTTATTGTTGATTGAACTCCTATATTGGTAAACTAAATAAATTTTACTGGTGTAAATTCTTGAATTGTAATTAAGTTTTGATTTATTGTTAAAGCTAAAGTCTTTACAACCAAATCAGATTCAGCTGCTACTTCAGCACTAAGTGTTCTTTCTCCTGATGTTTGGAAGTAAATTCCGCTAAAGGTATATTCGCCAGTGTTTGTTGTAAATGTTGTTGTACCTCCTAATTCTGTTTTATCATCTACAGATAATGATATTGTTGCTGTTTCTAACAAAAGATTTCCTTCTCCATTATAAATTTCTACTTTAAAATCGTAAATAAAATAAGCAGTGTATGAGCTTGGAGAATTTACTGAAGAAAACACAACTGAAAAGGTAGGATTTATTGTAAACGAATCTGTTGTTTTTGGAGAAATTGCTATTGAATCAGTAGAGAAATAAATAGCATATGTTCCTGATCGCATGACGTGTACATTTACAAAATCACAAACTCCTGCTGCACTGTTTGAATGAGCGATATTGCCTTGAACAGAATTAACTTCTAAAATAGTTTCAGTAAGAGTTTCTTCTTTTGAATTTTTTAATTCAATGCTACAAATGAATTCGTCCGGTGATGTTTTGGTATTCCCATTACCATCTGTAATTTTTATTGAAATATCAGATTTAGCAGTAATATCCGAAAGCTAAATAAATTTTACTGCATTAAATGGTAAAACTTCAATTTGAGAATTTTCAACTGTTTTAATTAAAGTTCCATAAGTTATAACTCCTGCTGAACTAGTAGCTTCTGCTGTAATAGTTATTGATCCTGATACTTTATAGTAAATTGATGTAAAAGTTGTAAACCCAGTATCTGTTGACCCAATCAGATTTCCTCCTAAAGAATCTTTTTCATTTGCTGAGATTTTTACATTAACCATTTCTAAATAATCATAGCCATTATCACAGTAAAAGCTCACTTTAAAATCATAAAGAAAGTAAGCTATGTATGAATTTAAAGCTTCTGTAGGAGAGATAACTACACTAACTATAGAACTTGTAATAGTAAATGCAGATGAAGAATAGCCCACAACATAAAGAGAAGTAGTTGAAACATGAATTGTATAGTCACCTGAACGCTTTATTCTAATGTTAGAGAATGTGCAAACTCCAGCAATACTTGTGACTGAATTGCTGTCAATTAATAAATTATCGTTTTGTAAACTTGAGCCATCAGAGTTTTTTAATTCAAATTCACAAGTTATTTTATCGTTTGATGTTTGAACAATATTATTTGGATTTAAAATATTCACAACAATATCTGTCTTGATTCCTGTAGTTTTTAGCTAAATAAATATTACCATAGAATAATCTTTTACTGATAGATGAACTTCATTTATAGTTAAATCTAATGTGCTTAAGGCTGAGCCTGTTCCATAAGTAACCGTTGCAGAAAGTTTTCTATTGCCAGTTGTTAGGAAATAAATCCCACAAAAAAATGCATACCCAGTGTTTGTTGATATAGTTGAAGTTCCTCCTATTACTGAGTTATCATCAAGAGTTAATGCTATTGATGCTGATTCTAGGTATAAAAAGTAATTGCTGCTATAAATAAACACTTCAAAGCTGTAAAGAGAATAAACATCATATGAGCCTGATAAGTTTAATGTGATGATTATTACATTGGCTATTGAGCTTGTATCTAAATTCCTATAATTGTTTCTAAAATTCATTGCGTTATTAGACTTTTCTCCTGTGCTTTCAAGCTAAATAAAAATTACTTGATTGAATGCATCAATATGATTTTGAAGATCATTTACCTCTTTTTTAAAAGTCCCAGTTGCAGATACAATTGATGAATTTTTTACTTTTGCTGAGACTTGAATGATTCTTGAACCTGAGGACTTGTAATAAATGTTTTTAAAAGTGAAAGATCCTGTGCTTGTAGATCCTGTAAGAGTGCCTCCTAATTTAGAAGTTCCATCTATAGACAATTCTAAATCGGCATCTTCTAAAAATTCAAAGTTGTTTTCACTAAAAATTTTTATGTTGAAATCGTATGCAAAGTAAATGGTGTATGAATATTCAGCAACAGGTAAAATTGTTACACTGACAATAGAACTTGTAACAATAAATTGATCGGTTATTACAGGTATGACTGCTGCCTCAGATACAATTATTTTTAGAGAATAAGTTCCTGACCGTTGGATTCTAACATTTGGGTAACTGCATTTGCTATTAGCACTTGAAATTATACCACCGTTTACTAGGTTTGAGTTTGGTTCTCCTGATTCTAAAAGAGTAAGTATGCATTTGAAACTTGCAGTTTCCGTTACTAATTCTCCGGCATGATTTTCTATATTTATTATCAATGTTGGCGTAGATCCGATTGTTTCAAACTAAGTAATTTTTACAGAATAAGACTGAAGATTTAATTTCGCACTGTTAATAATTATCTCAAATGTGTAAATTTCATTATCGCTTGGATCTTGAATATTTACTACTTTAGAAGAAAACTCTACAACTCCACTTGCTTTAAAATAAACATTCGAGAATATAATCTCTCCTGAAGAAGTCTCTCCTTTAATGTTCCCGCCAATCATTGTTGAGTCATTTGCATATAATTCAACAATACTATTTTCTAAGTAATTATATCCATTTATATCTAATATTTGCACTTCGAAATTATAAATGGTATATGCATTAAACATTGTTTCGTTATGCACAATATATACACGATGAATTTTCTGTGCTGAAATCTCAAATGTTTCAGTAACACAATTATGAGCATAAAAGTTAACTTTAAATTGATATTTTCCCAAGTCTTTTATCTTTAAATTGTCAAATGTAAGTGAACCATCTAAAGTTGTCCCAGATACA
Source organism: Stentor coeruleus (assembly GCA_001970955.1). NCBI lineage: Eukaryota > Ciliophora > Heterotrichea > Heterotrichida > Stentoridae > Stentor > Stentor coeruleus. Next base: position 19,405 of record MPUH01000919.1, on the reverse strand, counting down.
GTTCCAATTAAGCTTTGTGAAGTCACATCAATACCATTAGACAAGAGTTGAAGTGTAAATTGAAGTCCATCAATGACGTGATTATCGGATAATGTCGAAAAACATACATATATCCTATATACTTCTGCTATAGAACCCTAAGTAATTTTTACATCTCTAGCCCCATAGGCTTCAATATTAATTTCTTTAGGTGTTACGACTTGATTCCATATTTCATTGTCACCGCATAAAATCGCCGAAGTTAAGACTAATGGTTTCGTGTAGTAGATATGAAAATAGCCACTACCGCTTGGTCCTATGGTTATTCTATCTGATCCAGTCACGTGTACAAAAGATAATTCAATGTCCGTGCTGAGATCTACTTGAGTACCATTGGCTCCGGTAACTGTTATTGTTACTAAGGTGTATACACTTGGTGTAATAGAAGAATATGCTACAGAGCAAGCTCCTTCTACTATTACCCAAATACCGACAAGCAATAAACAAATAGACAGTCTCATATTATTATAAACGAATTTATTCCATGATTAGACTTACTAAACTAATAATTATTATATTGTTTAATATATTATAAACCATTTTTCCTAATAGGTATAAATAAGTCAACAAAAAATATGTCAAGATTTGTTTATATATATATATATTTGCTGTATAAAACCAGGGTGTTTCATATATTGGCTTAGTGGCACTAACATTCTAATTTGATATCTGAAAAATACAAGATTAGAGGGTGATTTTTTTAAATTTAATTTTTTTTCGATTTTCTAGCGAACTTGATTAAGCATTCATAAGGCCTTGTTTGTTTGAATGTATAGGTAGCTTAAACTTTTTCAATACTTAATTCATTCTTATTATACTTTAAAGCAGATAAGAGCAAATTTCAAGGAAGGGTTATAGCTTTGATGAAATTATCTAATTTTTTGGACTTTTTTGCACTTCTTTGAACGCTATACAATTTTGTGAATAATTCCAAGCATTGCTATCTTATCCTTTACTTATAGTCTAGTGAAATCTTTTAACTTCAAAATGCATTTTTTACGCCTAAAAAAAGCTTTTTCTTTAAACTTTCAGAGTTTCTTTCTATCAATATCATAAACTAACTTTATATTTATACTCCTAAGAATCATTTGTGGCAGCTGCATGACTTTCTTGATATCTTAAATTTGAAAGTCAAAAAAATTCTCTATTAATATTAATATGCATATGCCCTATATAATTTACAATATACAATCATAGAAACTATTTTATTAACTTTTGGTTATTATGAAGAATTTGCTTTAGTTTATTTTCTTGATTTTCATAAAGAATTGAAGTTTTGAGTTTAATTTTATAATTAGCTCTAGGCTTAAAGCTTCATGTTAATTTTTTATATAAAGTTCTTCATACGAATACATAAAATACTCATTTTCCAAAAGATTAAGCAAAGATTACACTCTAAAAACAAAATTGAAAAAATAATATGGTAAATATAAAGTCTCAAAAAAGCTTTCGAAAAATTAGAGTTTTTAACTTAAGAAACAAGCTTAATTAGTTAACATAGCCTACTTTCCCTAGTGTCGCGTACTCTGTATTTTCATAAAAAAAAAATTTTCATTGAATTCAATAGTCAGAGCCTACTTTGTACCAGAAATGCTGAAGAATCACTAGAGGACTGATTTTTCTTTAACTTCAAATTGTTATTTCTAGAGAAGATTATTAGTTTAAAAAGATTCAGACATAATTTAGACACCACTATAAATGAAAGGGTTTTTCAGTAATTATATGAAGATGCTTTCCATCTTCAAAGCTAAAATTTTATGATGCTAGAAAAAATATTTCTGTGTTTTCAATAAGCTTAGTAAAAATTGTCATTCTAAAATCTTTAGAGTTTAGTGTTAGGATGATAATAATTGGCATAACTGTGATGGTAATAGTTTGGTTTTTTTAATTCGTCTTTGAAGCCAAATTCAAAAATTTTATATTTCTATTAGAGTTTCGATATAAAGTTTTTATTAAGAATGATTTATATCTTCTCATCACTGTCTGTAATAGTCAATTGCTCTTCAATCACACTTGGAGCAGATATAATAGTTATTTTTGTATATTTAGTAAAATAAGCACTAGTTTCAACATCGAAATACCTTGAAAATACAGCAATGCCGTCTGAATACTTAACTAAAAATAATTAGATTATTTGTTTTACTCTATGAGTCTATTTAAAAAAAAATTATATTTAAGCACATTTGACTATAATTACTTAAACATAATTCAACTATAAATAGCTTTAGCTTATAGTACTCGTAAATTGCATGGGAAATTCTATTATATGGTTGCCCCAGACTCAGATATTCATGCTAAATGTTATATAAAGATTAAATATATAATTTAATACAGTAGCTATTATTTTGAAGATTGAACTATTACTAGAATTTCATATCGGCAGCAGCTTAAAGTTAGAAAGTATGTAGGGATATAATATTTAAGGTATAAAATCAGTTTTAGGGTAGAAAAACTTTTAACTATCCAGATTGGGATAGGCTTATAATTACACATCTGATAATTTTTAAGTATATAATGGAAATTTTTGCATGCATAATTTTTCATATTTGAATAAAGCATATTCTTATACGACCCTACATCAAATAATTTTGCTGATTTTAAGGTTGATTCATTCTTTATCAATTTTTGTATAAAAATTTCTTAGAAATTGATGAAGCCTAACTAATCAAATATAGTAATGGATAATTAGTTTAATATTTTGTTTTTAAATACTCTAAAAGGTATTATATTAAGATTAGTGATTTAAAATTTACAAAGTCCAAGCTTACAAAGTAATTTTAGTAAATATTTTTATATAATAAAGATACATATATGATCGTGATAGATAGACTAATAATTTTCTGGTAAAAAAATATTATATCAAAAAAATTGTAATGCTTTATCAAGCGACTTGAATCCTTTATAGGCATGCTTAATATTAGATAATATACTGATTATAATAAATGCTTGGCTTTTTTGTTTTAATATTGTCACTTTGAACAATCCTTGGACAGTATGTCAATATTTATAGTCAATATTATTGGGTGTGCTAGTAAAAAAAGTATTTAAACTTACCCACAATCAAATACTAGTTGTATTAATTATAATTAATCTTGTCATATTTAATATCTAAATTTAATTATAGATGGCTATTTTAATATAGAATTTAGTGTACTTTAGAAATAAGTTTAATTAGTCAGAAGCCCACTTACCCTAACGCTGCTCACCTCTATATTTTAATCGAATTCAATAGTCAGATTCTTTACCATCTTCAAAATTAAAATTGCAGCTGCAGAGAAAATGTTTCTGTGTTATCATAAACTAAATAAAAATATCATTCCAGAATCTTTAGAGTTTAGTTAAGAGTTATTTTTATTATATATCTGAATATTTCTAAGTTTTATTTTATATTGAATTGTTTATCTAATTTAACGATACTTTTATAAAAAAATTAAGAAATAAAATTTCTATAACTAAATAATTACTAACCTATAAGCTTAATCAGCTATAATTTCATATTCTTCACTTTCTTCATTAGCAACTAAATTTCTGTTAGAATTTAGATTTTCATCAGAGTCTTTCATCGTATTTTTTTCTGGATCATTTTTATAATCAGTCTCAAATGTTTCGACCTTAATATAATAGCTTAATATTGCTGCATATATTATTTCTAGGGAACAAATGTCAATTAAATAGAAAATAGCCCAATTTGCAATCCAATATTCTGTCCATCCAGAACAATATTTTATTGTCATAACAATTAATCCGGCTAAGCATGCGAGAGTAATAAAAATACATACAGGAATAGTAATTTTATGAAATGGCTTACCTTTAAGTGTAAGGGCATTTAATACAAAAATAGGGATCGTAAATGTTTGAGTCAAAGCCAAAGCTGTAGCCCCTCTTGAAAGTTGTAATCCAGAAAATCCATTAATACTATTATCACTTTTCTTATCAGTATTTTCAAAATAGTTATAAAAAGCGCCTATAAGAGTTAATAAAAGCAATTCGCAAGTTATTATCTGTATAACTATAGTAACTCTTCTAAATTTACTTTGCTGAATAAACACACTTGTTAATGGGTATAACAATAAAAAGGTATTATTGAAATTTGTGTTGCTTATTTTTGAATCGCGTATTAGGAATAATAAAGAAAAGAATATCATAATCAAAATAATAATAATCATTATTAATATTGGCCCTAAACCAATACCACAAGAATCACTATTATCAAACAATTGTATTCTATATAATGAAAGTTGATCAAGGTTTATAATCATATATGAAGTATTGACACTTTCAACATTACATCCATTAGAACTCCATGTACCATTATTTAAATATTCGCATATATATTCATCTCCAATATTAAAAATACCTTCAACTTGTACAGTTAAATTATCTTGAGCATTTATAGTTACAGCTTTACTTTCATCATTTAAAAAAAGTGTATAATTTTCATATAACCCTGTAACATATAATTCTATATCAAAATATTCAATTTCATTTATCAAGTAACTTGCAAAATAAATATCAAGGACATCGGCATTATTAAAGCTGGAGACATTTGCAAAAGAAATTATATTGTCCCTAGCTAAAATCGTCATGTTTGAAATTTCAAATCCAGTGTTTCTATATCTGTAAATCATATTTGTAGAGTTTGCTGAATCTATATATATAATAAAATTATCAAGCAATAAAGTGGTCATTTGCAATTCAGACATGATTTTATATAAACTGCTTAGAATATCAATGTTGATACTAGATGTAAAAGTAGCTAATGTGTTAAAAATCACATCTCCTTGTTCTTGAGTAACTGAGGAAGTATATTCATTTAATACATCAAGTATAGTTTGAGTAGCATTATTTAAGATATCTTCAGTAATAGGATTATTATCAAAATATGAAGAATGAAGTAAAGCTTGTATTGTGCTTAAAAATGTATCCAAAGTCAAACTGTCAAATTCTTCATTGGCAAAATAAGCAAAGTTTTGATCATATAAATACATATAGTCAGATTCATCAGTTACTATTCCAGCATAATAAATAATAGATGAAGGAATGAAATCAGAATCAACAGTGTCTGCAATGAAATTAGCAATCAAATCACTTTCTTCAAGTTGTCGGCCTTGGCTTATCGTAATATTTGCTCTATAATCACTACAAGATCCCATTGTATCACATACTACAAGGGATAACACTTCAACATTATTGGGTATTCTTAATTCTATTGGAGTTGTAAATAAAGGTTTTGTCAAAGGCGTAACTGTGTCTTTATTATTTATGTAACCATATTGGTATATAAGAATAAATGAATCATCATCACTACATTCAAGACCTTCAAGTTTATATTTATCATTTGCAGTAACTGTAAAGTTTGCGCATACAGGAGGGGAGTTTCTTGTTAGCACAATAAACCCTGATGTTGCATATTCTTCTAAACCTAATTCATACATTTCGAAAGTTAATTGATAATTTATGCTATTTTTAAGGCTTTCTGGTGGGATATACATAAAAGATTGGTCGTAAATTATATTGCTAGATTCAAGAGATGGGCTAAAAGTCCATTTAAATATAATCCCGTCATATGGCTGAATTTCTGGAATAACAATAATAGCAATATCATTGTTGACAGAACCTTGAAAAGGTTTGATTTTGACATCACCTTTTATATTACTGTTAATATCTATATCGATTTGCCCTGTAGTACTTTTATCACTATTTGAAACTGTAGCATAAAATGAGTACATGGCAAAGTCCCTAAGTCTATCTTTTGACACAATAAGAGTTTTGCTATTTATATCAAGATTTTCAAGAATATTGATACCATTATTGTCTAAACATGAGGATGTACCTTCAGAACAAGACCAAACAATGCTTAATGATGCACCTGAATCATCAGGATCCATTGTTTCTATCTCAATTGATAAATCGTTTGTATTACCTACAGAACCACTTGATCTTAAAAACTGAACTTCTATAGGATTTGACTCAACTTCAACACTTATTGAAGCACTTCCTTTTATATTATTTGATTCTAGAGTAACTGTAAATGTATATAAAATTCCTTCATTAAGATCATTTGGAGATATCAGGATAGAATCAGTTTTCTTTTGCTTTTGCATGAAAGTTTGAAAGTTAAAAAGGTTAGATGTTACATTTTGCGTATATTCCCATGTATAAGTATATGGACCTGCTGCTCCACAAGTGTCAATCATTGTTGGTTTTAAAGGAAGAGTGTCTGATTTTTTGATTTTGACACTACTTCCTGCAGACATTTGAGCCATAATTTCTTTATCTCCATTAACATTTATAACAGCTTTACTTGAGCTTGATGTTCCAAATGTTTGACTTTCTATTTTCAAATAAATATTCAGAGTACCTGCAGTGAAATATTTGATATTAATACTAAAAGATGGGGTGACTTGATTATTAATTAAATCTGCAAGGGCTTTGTTTGCATCGCCAATATCTGTTGACCATATATAATTATAATCTTGGTTAATATTTTTTGTCATAATAGTAATGTCCATATCAGAACCACAGGCAATAGATAACGAATTAGGAGCAGTGATTGATGAAGTAGGTGTTGGTATATCATAAATTGCAGAAATCTTAATATTTAAATCATATATTTCTTCACTACAGTCACCTGATTTAACATATTGGACAAGTGAAGGATCAAGTTCCATATAAAATTCATCTCCTTTTACAATCTTACTAAAAGCAACTTTCAATTTCAATGAATTCACCCAAGAACAACTTAAGAAATTCTCTTTCAAAGATTCTGGAACTGTGACAATAGAGTTACATGACCCATCTTTACTCTGAGCTACAGGTTTAGTAAACTCCATAATAATCCCTTTATAATCTTCTTCATAATAACCTTTAATCTCATCTTCTTTGAAATACCAACCACATTTAACACAATATCCATTAACAGTATCAAAACCAGCATTGCAAGCACATAATTTAGTTGCATCATTATATTGACTATTACCTCCGCAAGTACAAGATTCATTGCTAGTTTTTTTAGCTGCATCTTTACATTTGTAACATCTATTATCACTTATTCCAACATCACACAATGTATTATTATTGATTTTTGTATTGCTAATTGTGAAAGTAAATGATGCCGATACTGTAAAAGAAGATTGGACCTTGCATTTTTTAGTTCCTGCACTATTGAAATATATCCAAAATGATCCTGTACTGTTAGAAGTTGTGATAGTCAGAGTTTCACCATATAAATCTGCTGTTTCACAGGTAATGTTTAAAATTGTTTCATAAAGAAAAGCTGCATCAGTTTTATTGGTAATTATAATAGGTAATTCAAATAAAGTGCTAAGGCTGTGATCGAATTTAGCTGTAGTTGTTATAAGCTTTATACCTTCTTTAACTATAATTACAGGACTTATTGCATCATTAAAATCATTATCTTTTATATTTAAAGTATATGTTCCTGCTGTGTCTATAAGAATTGATAATGAACCTTTTCCTGCAGATGTTTTGATTGTATTTGATGAGAGTTTTATATTTGGATCAGTGAATATGGTGAAGGTATAAGTCCCATAATTAGTTTCTAAAGTTGTACTAGAACTATCGTAGACCTCAATTGATGCTATAAATTCTTTATTGTCATAATATGGCTCACCAGGAAGGATAATTTTAATTTTATTTTGAATGACTGTTATAGAAATTGAACTAGTAATAGAGTTACTTGTAGTTGAAGCTATGATATTATAAGTTTTAGCATGAGAGAAGCTTATGTTATGAATTGTATATCCTGAAGAAGTTTCTAATTTAATGTCTCCAGTAAAAGGATTATTATTTTCGTCAATTAAAGATACACTTGTTGGTAAAATGTAGCTCAAACCATCTTCACCAATGAGCGCTATATTTAATGGGACTATAAAATTAACTGAAGGACTACTTTGCAGTTTCGAAATTTGAACTTCTTTAACATAATTTTTGAAAGAGTTAAATAATGTTTGGCTTTTAACATATCCTACAGCTGAAACAGAAAAGTCAAAGTCCCCAGATGAGAGAATCTTGCATTGTTCATATGAAATTTTACCTCCTGTTATAGTAATTTTATCTTCACTTTTAAGGTTTATTTTATCGATAATCAGTCCAGAGCATGTTGATCCATCCAAACAGCTAAACTTGAAATCTGCTTCCAACGTAGTGCTAAGCAATTCCCCATAATCATTATATGCAAAAATATGAATATCGAAAATAGAGCTACTATCAATAGGCTAAATATATATTACAATCGGATCGAATAAAATTTCTATTGCCGCAGTATAGGATGTAATTTCCATAGAAGTAGTAAAATCGTTGTTAAGAAGATCAGTAACGAATGCACTCAAAAATAATTTCCCTGATCGTAAAGGTAAAACTTCAATGATAAAATTCCCATTACTAGTTGTTACAGATTCCAATTCATTAAATGACCAATATGGTGATTGATTAAATTCAACTTCAACTTCACCAATATAAGGATTATTATCTTCACCGATAATCGAGATGCCCAAATTAAATATTTGATTTCTTACAACGTTTTGTATATCATCAGAATAGCTCATAGTAAAGCTTTTAATAGTATTTGTAATACTAAATTCCTCTATAGTATAATCAGAAGCAAGCCCAGGTGAAGAAACTTTGAATTTGAATACGCCCATTGAAAGAATTCTAATCTCTGAAAATTGGCAAATTGCATTAACTGTTTCTTGTGATATTACACCTTCTAAAACTTCTCCTGAATATGATGATGATAATGTTTCAATTGAAAGAGTTATTAAGTGGTTATAAGAAGATTTTTCACCATTTTCATAGTTATAAACTTCTGCAGTGAAAGAAAAAGTTTGTTTACTATCAGTGATCTAAATATAAAATACCATTTGAGAATTGCCAGAATTTAGTGTTAGAATTATAATACTTGGTATGACTTCTATAACACAAGTTTTTGTTTCCTTAATATCATTTATAAAGCCAGATATCTTAAGTGTAACACTTCCATAATCAGAAAAATGCAAATTTGAAAATACAATATTTCCTGTGCTAAGCATATTGCTATCTGTAATAATTAATTCCCCTATTAGTACACTTGGATCTGCTTCAATAGTTATTTTAGTAGTCTCAGTAAAAAAAACATTAGTATCAGAATATAATTTCAAGTCTATGGTAAAGTCAAAAAATGAATATATTTTATCTTGATAATCAACAATCATTTCTTTAATTATCACAAGAACATAAAATTCACTAGAGGCACCAGAATTTATATATGAGGCATCACCTGTAGCTTCTATACGATAATTTCCTGACTTCCAAATATTTAAACCTTCAAAAGTCACAGTTCCATCATTAGCAGTTAAAGTTGACTTTGCTATGTTAAAAAAATCATCTCTATATTCTCCACTGCCATCAATACAATAAAGTCTTAATTTTATATCATGATTATTAGCATCATTACCATCTGTTTGTTTAAAAGTTCCTGAGTTATCTAAAATTTCTACAGTCACAGAGAACTCATCCAAACCGCTTTGAGGCTAAATAAAATTTACAATTTTATTCAAAGCAACATTTAATGTTTCTTCGAGAATTTTAATTGTATCTGTATTTTGAACTAATGAATTTTCCGAACATAAGGCTTTTATGGTTTTACTTCCAACACTTTCAAAGTATATACTAAAAGTGGTTTTTCCTGTATTTGTAAAAGAGTTAGGATCTCCGATAAATGAATCCATATCAATGCTTAATATTGAATTGCAATCTCCAAAGTAGTAATTATCATCATCTCCATAAATTTTTACATCGACATTAAATGAAAAGAATATTGTAGTTTTATCTATAGTTTCTACTATTATATTTTTTATTGAGTTAGTTACAGATATACTTTGATCTGTATAAGCATTATCAATATAAGAGCATCCTGAAGTAAAAAGCACATCGAATGTTCCAGAAGACAAGATTTTGATATTGTTAAAAGTAGCAATGCTACTTGTTATAGTTTGTGTTAGAATTCCAAATATAGTAGTACCAGAATTAGAAATTCCATTTATAAGACTAATTGTAACATCACAACTATCAGCTTCTGTAGTGATAGCCGACGTTCCTGTACAATCATAAACAGTAACTGATAATGAGAGGACTGTATCACTGGTTAAAATCTAAATAAAAATTACATGTGAAAAATCTTCGTTTATTTTCATCAGCATATTTGAAACATTTANCAGCATATTTGAAACATTTATATCTAACGTGTCTGTAACAGTTGTTTGCTCTGAGCTTGTTATTATAGTATAATCACCTTTTTCTGTAAAAATTATCTGATGACTGCAAATTCCAGTTGTGTCAAGGGTACACCCTCCTAAACTTATCCCATTATTCAGAAATTCAAAGCTTGCTATAGAAACATAAGCATTGTCATCTTCTCCAATAGCATCTACTTTAACTAAAAAGCCCATATTTGTTGTAGGATTAGATTCTAAAGAGCTTAACGAAACTTCTTTAATACTATTGGTGATAGAAAATGATAAAGTAGCTTCAGTGATTATAGGAGTAAATGCTGATGAAATTTTTACTATAAATTTACCTGCTGATATGATTTTCATTCCGGATAATGTTTTAGTTCCTAAAGAGGTTTTTGATGATATATAACCATCTGCTGATATCACATCTCCATATATTAGTGTTTTTCCAGAATATATTAAAGAATCAGGTATTAAAGTTATATAAAAAGGATACTCACCAGAGTTGTAGTTTTTCGTTTCAATAACATTATCAATATTTTTAACATTAACTTTAAGTTCAAATAAATCAGAACTAGATGCTGGGGTTGATGTAGTATCAAGAGTGAATTTAAGAGGAGTTGGAGATAGTGCTATATGATCAGAATCTATATTTGAAACACTTGCTTTTATATATAATAATGATGTCGATGTTATGTATATTGTCATTGTAGCTGAACCAGTAATTGTTGTATGTTGATAATTTCCTATCGCTGAATTATCATCTGAATATATTGTTATTGTGCATGACTCTAAATAGTCAAAATCCCCTTCACCTTTTATAATAATATTCACTTCGAAATCAAAATATATACTTGGTTTATTATTGTTCACTGAAGCTGAAACTTTTTTCACAGAACTTGTGACAATAATTTTTTCTGAAATTCCTGAAAGTATAACATTTGTCATAGTTATTGATACATAAAATCTATAACTACCTGAACGAGTAATTCTGATATTACTAAAAGTACATACCCCATTTAGAGCATCTGCAGAAAGTTCCCCTGAAATTGAGTCTGTATCTTTTCCTGTGTCATAATCTTGTAGTTTCAGTATACATTGATATTCACCATTATTAGATTCCGTGTTTGAATTTTCATCTGTAATTGTAGCGGTAACTGTAGTAAAATCCCCAATGTTTGCTATCTAAGTAAATCTTACATCAGTGAATAAAATATCTATAGTTGACACCACTATGTTAATATCAATCTTTGATTCTATAATATTGCTAGGTAAACTATTTTGAGTAGCTGAAACAGTTAATGTTCTTAACCCAATTGAAGTAAAATAGATATCAAATTTATAACTTCCATTATTTGCAATTGATTCTGTATATCCACCAATCAAAGTTCCATCATCCATAGTAAGTTTTAATGTAACATCTTCTAAGTATACAAAATTTCCGTTACCATATAAATTAACTACAAGCGGATAAGTAAAATAAACAATATAAGGCCCATTTGCAAGCACAGCAGTAATACTAAGAAGTGAACTTTCTATATTAAAACTTGGAGAATTTTTATTTTTAACAGATTTATCAGGTGATACAAAATTCAAATAATACCCAGTACCTGATTTTATAATTCTAACATCTTTAAAATTGCAAATACCGTTTGAGCTCGTAAATGTTGTTGTGAATACTATATTATCTTTTAAAAGGGTATTTAATGAATTGTAAAGCTCAATAAAGCACGAGAATTCTTTGTCAGAAGTTCTGATGTTTCCATTAGTATCTTTGAAACTTATGATTATGTCTTGTATATCAGCTATTGTTTTTAACTAAATATAAGTTACGCTTATAGATGAATCGATATTAATATTTATGTCCAATATTGTTAATGATAAAGGTGATGATAAAATTGGATTATTGTTTAAGTCTACTGCAGATGCTGTTAAAAATAAGCCACCTGACTTATCGAAATATAGTCCTGAAAATATTATGGATCCTTCTGTTACTGATGTTTTGGGCGAATAACCATATATTGTATTAGCATCATTTAAAGCTAACTCGATATCGCATGATTCTAGATAGCTGAAGTCACCTTCTCCAAATATTTCTACTTTGAAACTGTAGATAAAGTAAGCAGTAAGAATGCTCTCTGAACTAGTTGAAGAAATATGCACTGAAACTATAGAACTAGTTGTTTTAAATAATGCAGTTGTTTCTGAAGAGACAGACGCTGTATCAGAATAAAAATAAAAAACGAAACTTCCTGAACGCATAATTCTCAAATCACTAAAAGTGCATTCTCCATTTGTACTACTTCCAGAATGAATATTATTTTGAATTGCTCCAATTTCTAAATTGACATAATCTAAAATTAATCCCTCTGAATTTTTTAGCTCGATATTACAATTAAATTCTTCTGTTGAAGTCCTTTTAACTCCATTTGTATCTGCAAATAATATTGAAATATCTGTAAGAACTCCAATGTTTGGAGGCTAAGTAAAAAATACTGTAACGAAAGGTTGGATTTTAATTTTAAGATTGATAACTTCTAAATTCAAAGCTCCTAATGTTGTTTTATTATCTCCATAAGTAGCCTTTGCATTAATAGTCCTTGACCCTGAAGATTTAAAATAAACATTATTAAAAGTTACTGTTCCATCATTTGCTTGTAAAATAAGATCGCCACCAAGTGGTAAAGCTCCATCTGAATATAATTCAACATTAGTACTTTCTAAATACAAATAGTCGCCCTCACCATATAAATCTACTTTAAATTGATAGGTAAAATAAGCAGTGTAAGCACTAAGTGACTCAACTGAAGAAAGGGTAACTTTAAGAACAGAGTTATTGATTGTAAATGGGGATGTTTTTATTCCTATTGTAGCTTCTGTTTTTGATGAAAAATTCAAAATATATGCCCCTATTCTTGTTACACGAATATTCTTAAAATCACAGATTCCAGATACACTATTTAAAGCATTGGTATTTCCTAGAACTGAGCTAACTTCTAAAATAGCATTGCTTATGACAGAATTGTCTGAATTTTGAAGTTCCATAGTACATTCTAATTCTTCTGATGCTGTTTTTATATCCCCATTATTATTTGCAAAGATTATTGATATACTAAATACATTTCCAGCACTTGTAGGCTGTATAAATATTACTTCATCAAATGATTGAATATGCATCTCAAGGTTGTTAACAGTTACTTGAAGAATTCCATTAGTTTTTACGCCCGCACTATCAGTAGCTGTTGCAGTGATAGTTTTGACACCTGATGATCTGAAGTAAATATCCTTAAAAGTTTTATATCCAAGGTCTGTGTTGTAAGTGATTGTCCCTCCTAGTTCTAATAATTCGTTAATTGATAAATTGATATCAGCAGACTCTATATATTCAAAGTTGCCATCGCCTTTTAAAGTTACTAAAAAGTCATAATTAAAGTATGTGTATAAGTTTGCAGTATTGGTAGATGTGATTTCAACGAGAATTATTGAACTTGTTGTTTTAAATTCTTCAGTGCTTTTAAGAACAACTGCAGAATTTGTTGAAGAAATTACTATTATAAATGAACCAGAACGTTTAATCCTAACACTTGAAAATGTGCATTTACCGCCAGAGCTTTCAACAGTTTTAGATGCAACTTCTAGATTATCGTTTATATATGCTGAATCATCACCTTTTTTCAAGTCAATAATACATGAAAACTCTTTAGTAGAGGTCCTTAAGTTGTTTTCAGAATCCACAAAAATCGCATTTATTGTTGATTGAACTCCTATGTTGATAAGCTAAGTAAATTTTACAGGCATAAATTCTTGAATTGAAATTAAGTTTTGATTTATTGTTAAAGTTAAAGTCTTTACAATTGCTGTAGATTCAATCGTTACTTCAGCACTAAATGTTCTTTCTCCTGATGTTTGGAAGTAAATTCCACTAGTATATGAGCCGGTGTTCATTGTAAATGTTGCTATACCTCCTAATTCTGTTTTATCATCTAAAGATAATGATATTGCTGCTGTTTCTAACAAAAGATTTCCTAATTCATCAAAAAGTTCTATTTTAAAATAGTAAATAAAATAAGCAGTGTATGAACTTGGAGAGTTTACTTCAGAAAATACAACTGAAAAGCTAGAGCTTGCTGTTATAAACGAATCTGTTGTTTTTGGAGAAATTGCTATTGAATCAGTAGAGAAATAAAAAACATATGTTCCTGATCGCATGACTCGTACATTTACAAAATTGCAAACTCCGCTTGCACTGTTTGAATAAGCAATATTGCCTTGAACCGAATTAACTTCTAAAGTAGTTTCAGTAAGAGTTTCTACGTTCGAATTTTTTAATTCAATGCTACATTTGAATTCGTCCGGTGATGTTTTGACATTCCCATTTCCATCTGTAATTTTTATTGAAATATCAGATTTAGTAATTATATTCGAAAGCTAAATAAATTTTACAGCATTAAATGGTAAAATTTCAATTTGAGAATTTCCAACTGTTTTAATTAAAGTTCCATAAGTTATGACTCCAGCTAAACTAGTAGCTTCTGCTGTAATAGTTATTGATCCTGATACTTTATAGTAAATTGATGTAAAAGTTGTAGTTCCAGTATCTGTTGACCCAATCAAATTTCCTCCTAAAGAATCTTTTTCATTTGCTGAGATTTGTACATTAACCATTTCTAAATAATCATAGCCATTATCACAGTAAAAGTTCACTTTAAAATCATAAAGAAAATAAGCTAAGTATGAATTTAAAGCTTCTGTAGGAGAGATAACTACAGTGACTATAGAACTTGTAATAGTAAATGAAGATGTAGATGAGCTGACAACATGAAGAGAAGTAGATGAAATATAAATTGTATAGGTACCTGAACGTTTTATTCTAACATTAGAGAAAGTGCAAACTCCAGCACTACTTGTGACTGAATTACTGTCAATTACTAAATTATCGTTTTGTAAACTAGAGCCATCAGAGTTTTTCAAATCAAATGCACAAGTTATTTTATCGTTTGATGTTTGAACAACATCATTTGGATTTAAAATATTCACAACAATATCTGTCTTGATTCCTGTAGTTTTTAGCTAAATAAACATTACCATAGAATAATCTTTTACTGATAGATGAACTTCATTTATAGTTAAATCTAATGTGCTTAAGGCTGAGCCTGTTCCATAAGTAACCGTTGCAGAAAGTTTTCTATTGCCAGTTGTTAGGAAATAAATCCCACAAAAAAATGCATATCCAGTGTTTGTTGATATAGTTGAAGTTCCTCCTATTACTGAGTTATCATCAAGAGTTAATGCTATTGATGCTGATTCTAGGTATAATAAGTAATTGCTACTATAAATAAACACTTCAAAGTTATAAAGTGAATAAACATCATACGAACCTGATAAGTTTAATGTGATGATTATTACATTGGCTATTGAACTTGTATCTAAATTCCTATAATTGTTTCTTAAATTCATTGTGTTATCAAACTTTTCTCTTGAGTTTTCGAGCTAAGTAAATATTACTTGATTAAATGAATCAATATGATTTTGAAGATCATTTACCTCTTTTTTAAAAGTCCCAGTTGCAGATACAGTTGATGAATTTTTTACTTTTGCTGAGGCGGTAATGATTCTTGTACCTGAGGACTTGTAATAAATGTTTTCGAAAGTGAAAGATCCTGTGTTTGTAGATCCTGTAAGAGTGCCTCCTAATTGAGAAGTTCCATCTATAGACAATACTAAATCGACATCTTCTAAAAATTCAAAGTTGTTTTCACCAAAAATTTTTACGTTGAAATCGTATGCAAAGTAAATGGTATATGAATATTCAGCAACAGGTAAAATTGTTACACTGACAATAGAACTTGTAACAGTAAATTGATCAGTTGTTATAGGTACGACTGCTGCCTCAGATACAATTATTTTTAGAGAATAAGTCCCTGACCGTTGGATTCTAACATTTGGGTAACTGCATTTGCTACCGGAACTTGAAATTATACCACCGTTTAATAGGCTTGAGCTTGGTTCTCCTGATTCTAAAAGAGTAAGTATGCAATTAAAACTTGCAGTTTCCGTTACTAATTCTCCGGCATAATTTTCTATATTTATTATCAATGTTGGTGTAGATCCGATTGTTTCAAACTAAGTAATTTTTACAGAGTAAGACTGAAGATTTAATTTCGCACTGTTAATAATTATCTCAAATGTGTAAATTCCATTATCGCTTGGATCTTGAATATTTACTACTTTAGAAGAAAATTCTATAACTCCACTTGTTTTAAAATAGACATTCGAGAATATAATCACTCCTGAAGAAGTCTCTCCTTTAAAGTTCCCACCAATCATTTTTGAGTCATTTGTATATAATTCAACAATACTATTTTCTAAGTAATTATATCCGTTTATATCTAATATTTGAATTTCGAAATTATAACTTGTATAGGCATTAAACATTGTTTCGTTATGCACAATATATACGCGATGAATTTTCTGTGTTAAAATCTCAAATGTTTCAGTAATACAATAATAAGCATAAAAGTTGACTTTAAATTGATATTTTCCCAAGTCTTTTATCTTTAAATTGTCAAATGTAAGTGAACCATCTAAAGTTGTCCCAGATACAGTTCCAATTAAGCTTTGAGAAGTTACATCAATACCATTAGACAAGAGTTGAAGTGTTGTTTGAAGTCCATCAGTGACGTGATTATCGGATAATGTCGAAAAACATACATATATCCTATATACTTCTGCTATAGAACCCTAAGTAATTTTTACATCTCTAGCCCCATAGGCTTCAATTTTAATTTCTTTAGGTGTCACGACTTGATTCCATACTTCATTGCTACCGCATAAAATCGTCGAGGTCAAGACTAATGGTTTCGTATAGTAGATATGAAAATAGCCTCTGCCGCTTGGGCCTATGGTTATTCTATCTGATCCAGTCACGTGTACAAAAGATAATTCAATGTCCGTGCTAAGATCTACTTGAGTACCATTGGCTCCGGTAACTGTTATTGTTACTAAGGTGTATACACTTGGTGTAATAGAAGAATATGCTACAGAGCAAGCTCCTTCTACTATTACCCAAATACTGACAAGCAATAAACAAATAGACAGTCTCATATTATTATAAACGAAATTATTTTATGATTAGACTTACTAAACTAATATTTATTATATTGTTTAATATATTACAAATCATTTTTCCTAATAGGTATAAATAAGTCAACAAAAAATATGTCAAGATTTGTTTATATATATATATATATGCTGTATAAAACCAGGGTATTTCATATATTGGTTTAGTGGCACTAACACTCTAATTTGATGTCTGAAAAATATAAGATTAGAGGATGATTTTTTCAAATTTTAACTTTTATCGATTTTCTAGCGAGCTTGATTAAACATTCATAAGGCCTTGCTTGTTGAAAAGTACAGAAAACTTAAACTTTATTAGTATTTTATTCATTCTTATTATACTTTATAGCAGATAAGAATAAATTTCAAGGAAGGGTTATAGCTTAGATAAATTTATCTAATTTTATTGATTTTATTTGAACTTTTTTGAACTCTATATAATTTTGTGAATAATTCCAAGCATTGCTCTCTTACCCTTAGCTTATAGTCTAATGAAATCTACTAATTCTAACAAAAATTTTTTATGCCTAAAAAAAGCTTTTTCTTTAAACTTTCAGAGTTTCTTTCTATCTAATATCATAAACTATCTTTATATTTATACTCCTAAGAATCATTTGTGGCAGCTGCATGACTTTCTTGATATCTTAAATTTGAAAGTCAAAAAAATTCTCTATTAATATTAATATGTATATGCCCTATATAATTTCCAATATGCAATCATAAAAGCTATTTTATTAGCTTTTGGTTATCATGAAGAATCTATTTTAGCTTATTTTCTTAATTTTCATAAAGAATTGAAGTTCTGAGTTAAATTTTATAATTAGCTCTAGGCTTAAAACTTCATACTAATTTTGTATATAAAATTCTTCATACGATTGCATAAAATACTAATTTTCCAAAAGTTTAAGCAAAGGTTATACTCTAAAAACACAATTGAAAAAATGCATATGGTAAATATAAAGTCTCAAAAAAGCTTTCGAAAAATTAGAGTTTTTAACATAAGAAACGAGCTTAATTAGTTAACATAGCCTACTTCCCCTAATGTAGCGTACTCTATATTTTGGTAAAAAAAAAAATTTCATTGAATTCAATAATCAGAGTCTTCTATGTACCAGAAATACAGAAGAATCACTAGAGGATTGACTTTTCTTTAACTATAAATTGTTATTTCTAGAGAAGATTATTAGTTTAAAAAGATCCAAACATAATTTAGATGCTGCTATAATTGAAAGGATTTTTCAATAATTGTATGCAGATGCTTTCCATCTTCAAAGCTAAAATTTTATGATGCTAGAAAAAATGTTTCTGTGTTTTCAATAAGCTAAGTAAAAATTGCCATTCTAAAATCTTTAGAGTTTAGTGTTAGGACGATAATAATTAGCATAACTGTGATAATAATAGTTTGCTTTTTTTAATTCATCCTTGAAGCCAAATTCAAAAATTTTATATTTCTATTAGAGATTCGATATGAAGTTTGTATTAAGAATGATTTATATTTTCTCATCACTGTCTGCAATAGTTAATTACTCTTCAATCACACTTGAAGCAGACTTAATAGTAATTTTTGTATATTTAGTAAAATAAACACTAGTTTCAGCATCGAAATGCCTTTAAAATACAGTGATGACAGCTGAATACTTAACTAAAAATAATTAGATTATTTGCTTTTCTCTATGAGCCTATTTTAGAAAAAATTATTTTTAAGCCTATTTGACTATAATTACTTAAACATAATTCAACTATAAATAACTTTAGCTTATGGTACTCGTAAATTGCATGGGAAATTCTATTTTATGATTGTCCCAGACTCAGATATTCATGCTAAATGCTATATAAAGATTATATATATGATTTATTATAGTAGCTATTATTTTGAAGATTGAACTAATATTATTAGAATTTCATATCGATAGCAGCTTAAAGTTAGAAAGTATGCAGGGATATAATATTTAAGGTATAAAAATAGTTTTAGGCTAGAAAAACTTTTAAGTATTCAATTTGGGATAGGTTTATAA
>MPUH01000918.1:0-29403 GCA_001970955.1 Stentor coeruleus | reverse complement strand
GTATGCTTGGCGATAGTATTTTAGAGCTTCTTGATAGTTTTTGCTATTGAATTCTATGTCCCCTTTACTTTGAAGTGACTTTAATTCTACAGTTACTTTTTCAATCGACTCCATATTTATTATTATCCTTTTTATCATTTGCATTATATTAAATATAATCTTAAAATAAATACTTATATTCGCAGAATCAAGAATAAACATACTTTATTGTTTAAAAACATTTTAAGTAAAAAAATATTTATTACATGAAATATCAAAAATACATTAAAATCCCTTCATGAATTCTTTGTTTAATTCATTTTTCCTTAAACCTTAAATTAGATTAGAAAATTTTCTTCCACAATTGTATTTTGAATTAACTATACTTTTTCAAGTTTTCTAATTGATTGTGTTGTGTTCAAATATTTTATTATGTTGTTTGTAAATTATTTAACATAATAACGAAGTTACTCTTAAATTCTTTCAACAATAAAATGATTAGATAATTATATGTATCTATATTACATATTATTATAAACTAATAAAAAATTTTTTGTTTCATTGTGATCTATATTACATATTATTATAAACTAATAAAAAATTTTTTGTTTCATTGTGCGCAATAATACAATTTTCTCTATTTTCATAATTCATCAAAGATTATATAAAAATCAAAGCCTGTATAAAATTTCCAAATTTGCTATTCCACTTAAAAACCATAGTATTAAAATCATAATCTCTAATAAATAAATATTTTCACTATTTTTTTAAACTATGTGGATTCAAATAATACATAATTTTACCTTCAAAGTTATGTTGGTTACTATATAAACTTATGTTTTGATATAACAATACTCATAACTATCTTTTCTTATCTATTGACTTTTGTAAATTTATCTAAAAACTTATCTTCTCAATTAAAATTATATAGCATCAAATACAAGTTCAAATATGTATTTAGATATTGAAAAAATACTGAAACTAAAAATACAACTCATAAAAAAATATCTTATATAAACAAGACTTGATTTTAAAATAATTTATATTCAAGATTTAATCAACTTCATATAAAAAACCTTATTCATTTAAATCAACACAAAAATTGTATATAAAAAACAATAAAAATGCTCATATCATCATAATACATAAACCTTTTATCCTAAAAGCTGAGCTTTTTTTGCCCTTATTTCAACATAAACCTTTTCTACTCCCTAAACTTTCCCACATAATCCCCAAAATCATCCTTTTATAATCTCCCAAGTCAATAAATATCACTAATCCTAGAACTTCCAACAACAAACTAATTGTATTTCTATCAAACCTCTGAATTTTTTTCCCCGCATTTATCCTCTGATATATATAAATAAAATAAATCAATCACAAAAATTTCTCATCCTATATCTCAAAAATCTTTCTATTTCAAATAATATTATTTATTTCTTATACCTAAATCATACCTAAGTTAGCATATCATAAATAAAATTCTATACAATACATCTAAAAACATTTTATTCTATAAAAAACACTTATCCTAAAGCCTAATTTTATTTTTTACAACACAAATCAGCTTAATCTAATAAAAAAAAATTTTAATAGTAAAAATATCAGTATAAAATACCCAATAAAAATTAGGGATTTATAATTATGGGTAGCTGCTTATCAAAAAAGACTAAAAACAATGTATCTGTTCAGTGGGTAGAAACACATTCTACAGTAAGAATAGATGCTCAGAATTTAGATAGAAGCGAGATTAATAAGAAGAAACTTTTAAAAGCCCCAACTTTGAATATGCAAAACAGTTCTTTGTTTATGAGAAGGATGAATATTAGCTCTATTTGTAAATAAACCAGAAACAAAGCAAGTATTTATATATATAATTTCTTTATTGTATACACTTAAGTTTGCTGTTAGTTTTAATTACTTATTTTCTACAGCTTGTATCTTGGAAAATATTCGCTAGCAAAAATCGTATCCTAAATACTAAAATGTGGATTTTATCATTTTTTCGATATATATACTATTCATTTCTATTTTATGGTGTTTCAATAAATTTTTATCTAATACCCATACTTTTCTGGTATTCTATATCATCCTTTTACTTACCTTAAAATTTTATTCCTATCTACGCTCATCTCATATTTAATTCTCTTATATTTATATAAACTAAAATGGGATGTGTTAAAGAAACGTCTCAAATGGGAATCACTATAAAAAAAAGTTAAAAACATAACAAAAGTCGAAAAAAGTTAGCTCAAGAGTTCAAAAATTTCAGTAAATGAAGAAAAATTTTATATTTTAAAATCAGCATCGATACAGAATTTTTCTTTAAAATATAACAATAGATTTCCTTTAAAACCTCAAAATCCTATAAGCCCTTATTACATTTTACTAAATATTTCTATATAATGCTTTATAATAATTTTTTTTCCATCACAAAAAAAAAACATAGGAATTTTTTAAAGTTGAAAAGAATAACCAATCAACAAAATACTATGTTTAAAACTTTAACTTGGAATATTAAAGCTTTTAGAACTACTTTCTAAATTTAATAAACTATTTTATACTCCCTTGATTTTAGAATACGATTATGATTGTAGATACTTTGATATAAAACAAAACTTATACTAGAAAAAATATCCATATTATATAATATGAATAAAGTTATATAGAATTGTTCTTAATAACAAAAGAATCAAAACCAAAAATTTATTTGGATAAGTTAAAGACAATATTATCAAAATCCAAGATTTTAGTTTAAACTATTAAAGTTAAAGCAAACTTTTCTTTGTCTAAGCTCTTGATACATTAAATGAAAATATACAACAATTATGATGGATACTTAATAGAAAGATATTCCACAACATTATAACAAAATACTCATACCACAAACTTTAAACTTACAACAAACTCGAAAACATTAAACAATATTATTAATGCGATCTCTTCTATCCTCGCACATTTATACCCCATCAATTTTTCTTCTATGCAAATCATTTGACGTAATTCTAAAAGCTGGGTTATTTCCTTTAACTTCATGTCTTTCTCCAACATGCGTTAAATGTTTTTTATATACTTTTCCATACTCTTTAACAACGAATCTTTTTTTATCAGGAGGAATACTCAAGTAATTTTTTTGAGACTTTTTTTGTTGGGTGTTATTTGGACTTGGGTTTGCAGGAAGGCTAATTTTTGGCCTATAATAATTAGAAGAGAATGCAGATCTTCCTCTTTCAATACTTAAAGAAGTTTGAGGTCTTTTATCTATAACCACATCATTAAAATAACTTTGCTGAAGTGCCTGACTTGCTGTAAGTCGTTTGCTAGGGTCCATTTGTATGAGTTTTTCAATAAACTCAATAGCATTTCTGTCGATTTTCCCTTGATACCTTTTCTCAATGCTTTCAAGTTTTTGGATTTTCGGGAGTTTAAGGCCGGAAAAATGCTGGTTCCTCTGAAAGGCTTCTTGATGTTGAGGGATTAACGCCCCTAAGCATTTTTGTATACAGTAAATCTGGTCAATATCACTTTCTCCAGGAAAAAGAGGTTGGCCATCTATAAGTTCAGCCATCATACACCCTATAGCCCACATATCAACTGATAAATCATAAGGAAATCCAACCAAAAGTTCAGGAGCTCTATACCAACGTGTTGCTACATAATCAGTCATTGGATCTTTATTACTAAAAAGTCTGGCAAAACCGAAATCGCATAGCCGCAAACTACCAGTTAATGATATTAGAAGGTTTTCTGGCTTTATGTCTCTGTGTATCACATTTTGCATATGACAAAAATTTATCGCTTTACACAATTGGTATATGTACCATTTGATTTTTTCAGGCTATTTAAATATCACCTCAATGCCGTTCTGGTTTTCTTCAATTATTTCTAGTAAATTCTTGTCCACGTACTCAAAAACCAAGTAAAGTTTTCCTTTTCTTCGAAAGGCTTCACGAAGCTGGACTATGTTCTCGTGTTTCAGCATTTTCAAAATTTTCACTTCTCGTAGGATTGTTTTACGTGCGGATTCGTCGTCTTCGGATTCTTTGAACTTTTTTATTGCCACAATTTCTCCTGATTCACGATTTTTGGCTTTCATCACGATTCCATAAGCCCCTAAGTTTGAATTACCTTCACCAATTAGATTTAAGATCTCGTATTTGTTCATTTTTTGCTCAGAATTATTGTAAGTTATTAATTTTACAGATAAAATCAGAAGATTATATAAAATACACCCTGATTCCCAACTTTGCATTATTTCAGAGATTATTGAAAATAAAAATGCATACACAAAATCACTATAAAAGTGTCTGAAAATTATAACTTAACACAATCTTAAAAAAAATTACAAAAATATTCATTCTCCTTACCTCCATAATAAAAAAAACAAAAATCAACAAACCCAATTAATTAAAACAACAACTAAAAATCATAACCAAACTTATAAATCTATTACAAAAAAACCCCAATAAAATATAAACCAACCAAAAAAAAATCTTTTTTAAACCAAAAAACCTAAAAATCTCCTTCAAAAACTTTACCCAAACGCTTTATCAGCAACTTATGATCATTTATTTTTCAAAGTCTTCGATATAATCGTATTACTCCTCGCCAAATCCTTAGCAGTCTTCATAACCAAATTCTTCATATTTTCCTCATCCATCAAATAATGAAACTTTGAATATTTTACTGAAGAAACTTTTCTAAGGAACTCTTTTTTACATTCAGCCAAATGAGTCTTTATAGCTTTAACCTTAGCATCAAAAGATATCCCCATAAGTTTTTCAACTAACAAATTTTTCTTTTTCCTTCTAAGCTTCCCCCCAGCCATTTGATTTATAATATCATCAACTGCTTTAGTCCACATATCAAGTAAAACTCTTATCCTCTCAGCAGTTTTAGACCAATATCGTCTCCATGTAAACTGTATAAAAATCGTCCCTGAGTAAAAATTCATAAACATTTTTGATATGTTTTTATTATTCGCGTTTTGTTTTATAACATCCAATAATTGAATTTTATATTTGTCTTTCCAATATTTACTTGATTGTTGCCACATTATTTTAAGTAAATTTTTACCCATGTCTAATAATCGATATTTCAATGTAAATCCTGAGTTGAATTTGAATTTGTAGTTTTTTTGGATTTTAAAAGCTTGCATGTTTGATAAAATTTTATAAAGTTTGTTACTTCTTTTGAGTAAATAGTCTTTTCTCCAGTTTAGGAATATTGTGCAAAAATAGTTGAGAATAAGCCAATTTTTTTCGAAAAATTTTTTTCTTGATATTATGCCTTTGATTTCTAAAGCTTTTTTCTCGGCGATGATTCGGATTTCTTTTCTTATCATCATCATTTTTAGGTTTTCTGACTTTTGTTCTTGGATTAAGGTTTTTTTGGTTTTGATTTTTTCAAGATTTTTTATGGAGATTTGCTTTTTGTTGTCGATGGAAGTGTCGTTGTTTGGCTTGAGTTTGGTTTTGTTGAGCTCGAGGTAGTTGGTTTTTGTTGTGAGGTTGAGTTTTTCTAGGGTTTTGCGTTTTTCTAGGATGATTTTGACACGAGCTTCTAGTTGGGTACGATATTTTTGGTCATTTTCTGGTTTGAGTTTTATGAACTTTTGTGAAGTAATTGAGCTATTTCTTTTCCTAGCCTGTGCGTTATTATCCAAAAAATCCAAATTAAAAAAGTAAGTAATTGTCACACTAGCTCCATTTAGGGCAAAAACACTAACATAGCATTTATTTTCAGAAAAAATCGAGGACTTTCCTGGGACTTCAACTAAATCCGACTCATAAACCCTGTCAAATGACAATTTACTAGGCCAAGGGTTCTTAAACGACACAAAAACTTGTATTTTTCCCCTTTTAGCTTTTACCAATATTCTTAAAGGACTAATACAATCCTTAACATTTATATCAAAATATTGATATTTACAAGGTTCGATGTATCCTTTAACAGGATTTTTTTCTAATAAAGTCACTTTTTCATTTAAAAAACGTGTTTCTGTAGCTACAACATCAAGGTTTTCAATAAGACCATCTAATTTGTCTCTAACATTAGAAGATTGATTTAGGTCTATCATACTGAATTTACGTAAATGACTTTGGCTACTAGGGTTTGAAATTTTAGATATCTGCTCAAAGGTTTTTAAGTATTTTTCATTCTGAGATACTGAGTCAGCACTGATTTTTGTTAGGTTTTTGGATGATAAAGGATGCTGATCAGGTAAGAGAGGTAAAGAATTGCTGTTGTATTTTTTTAACATTTTTTTTAGACTTTTGGCTTTTTATTAGAATTTCTTATGAGGTATTTGGTTGAAGGTATAATTTTTTGCAGGGTGGAAAGATTGAGGATTGTTAGAAAAAGTTTAGGTATTACGTTTTTATGTGGTGATAGGGTTTTTGATAAGGTTAAATGATTGTTTATAATAAGATTGCTTATGTTTACGATAAATATTTTTGTCAAGAAAATTACACCTATTTTCTCCAATAAAAAAGTTGTTTCTTATGTAAAATCATAGCAAAATTCAACAAATCATTTATGTAAATCAAATTATTTTTATCAATATAATATAAACTTTCTCAACCTAATTTGTGAAAAAAACTTAATCTTACAATTTTATATTGATAAACTAACTAAAAACTTATTATGATCCTAATGCTTATACAATCCTTATCACTTTAATAAAATATTTTTTCCATACAATTATTCTATCAACAATCTCTATCTGATTTTATCATCTAAGCATGCAAAATTGTTTTCTTTACCTACTCAAAATGATTTTACATTTTTTTTAACATAAGGAAAATCTTATCTAATTAAGGATTTTTACTTTCCAGATAATCATATCAAACATACCAAATTGTTTTTCTTTATAACCATATAAAATTTCTAATATCAATCATAATTTTATAACCTAAATTTCTAATACTAATGTAAAAAAATTAACAAGGGCTGGGTAATAGTCAAGCGATAATTTCTAACTAATACTAATAACCTAAATTAAAAAAAATATATATTATACTAAATTAGCACACATCTTACTTTAATACTCACAATCACGAATATCAATCAAAGGACTTTTAATAAAAACATCTAATTTCCCATTAGTCTTTTTTTCTTCTTTTCTAAGCTGAATATTATTATTACCAGCCAAATACTCTTCAGTAATAATTCTTCTACTTATCGGTGTACTAGTCTTAGGTCTTTCTCTCTTATAATTCCTCACCGAATTCAACGGACATCCTCTTTCAAGATTTGTCGTAAAATCATATATCAAACTCTCAGGTTTCTGGTAAGCGGAATAATTATTAATTCCTTGAAAAAATAAAGGTGGGACTCTGATCATAACCTTTTCACTTCTAAACAACTTTGAATCCTCTTTTAAAAAAGATTGCCCATGACTCAAATAATATTTTTCTTTTGTTTTGAATGTTGTCTTTAATTTCTGAACTTTTCTCGGCATTTGGAAGTTGATTTTTGTATTCCCTGGAGGAAATTTCCAATAAAGATCATGACCTTTTCTATTATAAGGTTGTTCAAATATAAAATCCCTAATGGAAATAGCTTTAAGTTTATTCTCTGACATTTATAAACACAAACATAAGAATCTGAAAAACCCAATTTTGATATAAGAAAAAGGTTTAAGTATCAATTATCGCAGCATAATATAAGTATTTAATACAGCTTGGGAAAAACCTTGGAGGAGCTTTTTTAAACCTTATTTCAGGACTTTTTATATAAAAAATAGCTTTTTTCTCCAGTAATTAGTCCTTTCATACTATGAACTTCTCCATAATTATCAATAATAGCCACATAAGCATCACCAACAGCTAAAAAAGTAGGTCTGGCTAGAAGCTCGACATCAAAAAATCATAACTTCTCTTTTAAACCCTTCTATTTTTACGCAATCCTCAAATAAAATCATCAATACTCCCTGTTTTTATATCCTAAAACTAGTAACCAAAGTTGAAAAATTTATTATTTCACTTGATATCCCTAGTTGTCCATAATGATTTTGACTATAAATTTAATACTGTATTATTAAATGATACAAAAAAATTCCTAAATACTTAGATTTTGCATAAATTTTTTAAAAATACAATCTTAAGAAAGCCTTGAATCCAAAGAAAAAGTTTAAAATTACCCTTTTTATTTTTGATAAGATTATGATGTAAGGATTTTTTAATTTCTAAGGTTTTTTGTGAGATAGAAAGATTTTTGTATGGAGGTATTAATTAAAAAAGGTGAAGATAAAAAGATATGGGTTTTAAATATAAAATGTAGTGGGTGTTAAATATTAAGGATATTTTGATAAGATTTTATGGTATATGATATTTAAATATTATATAAAATATTGAAGTTAATTATAAACTTGATATGAAACTTTACATATAAAGTAATAAACTTATTTTTTATCAGATGATTTTGTAAAGATTTGTAACTTATTTCTTATAAATCGCACAAATAATTTATTTTCCCAACGAAAATACAATTTAAATCATTCTAATTTCCCATGAGTTACCCACATAATCCTATCCATAATCCTCAAATACATCTTCCAAGCCATAATTAAAATCTCTTACCTTCTACTTCCTTAAAATTCTTCTACATTTTAAACCTAATCCTAACTCAAACCTAAACTTCTTTTATCTCAGCATATAATTTTTCCATTACCCTAAGTGTAAATCCATATTTACTCTTATCCAAAACCATCCCAACCCTTCAATTCCTGCATATAAAATTTCCATATATTCCAAACACAAAAAAAAAAAATTCAATCTCTAATAATTAAAAAATGACATCAGGCTCAACGTAATTTCTACTCAGCATAACAGCGAAAATCGAAACCTGGTCGCGAGATTCATTTGAACTTCTAGACTACGACGCAACCGACATAACAAAAACCATAATAAAATCCAAAACATCCTGTTATATGGTCCGAACAGACAACGTCCCTTTCTTTATCGAAAACCCTTTTACAGAAGAGTTTAGCAAACTGAAATTCCTCTCAAAAATCCAAGCTTTTGACAGTAAAATCCACACAGACTATTTTTCTATATCCCCAGTGACATCTATAAACGAAAAAAACTTAGAAAGAGAACAATACGAGAAATTATGGCTTGTTGTCAAAGCTATGAAAAACAAAGCGGGCATAAATGGGTATTTTTTAGGTGAAGGTGATGTTATAAGAGTAGGAAGATGTAAATTCAGAATCAAAGAACTTAAAAACACTCAAGAAAATGGAATGGAACATTTTAGTCTTTGTGATATGCTTTCAGGTAATGATGATGACAGTGAAGAATTACCTCATAATGAAACAACAAGAAGTTTTGTCTTACCCTGTCGTATCTGTTTAAGTGAAGTATATTTCCCAGAAAACCCTCTTATATCCCCTTGTAAATGTGGTGGGACTATGAAATATATTCATTTGAAATGTCTTCAACAATGTTTAATGTCAAAACTCACAACCAAGTCTTCAGATTGTGTTTTGTCTTTTTCATGGAAAAAACTCGGCTGTGACTTGTGTAAAAAAACGTATCCTTATAAACTTAACTTACAAGGTAGGACTATTGAATTATTAGAAATCCCTAAGCCTCCAGGACAATATATAATCCTTGAAGCTTTATGTAAAGATAAATCATCACAGAAAGGACTTCATGTTGTTCATATGGGTAATAAAGCTTGTATAAAAATTGGCCGAGCTCAAGAATGTGAGTTGAGGATTACAGACATTTCTGTATCAAGGAATCATGCGAAACTTAATTTTATAGGGGGGAATTTCTATTTAGAAGACTCTGGGAGCAAATTCGGCACTTTAGTTCAGATTAAAAGACCTATTTTGATTGAAGAAAACAAAGATATACGTATGCAGTCAGGAAGGTCACTTATAAGCTACTCTTTAAAACTCCCTTGGACTTTGATACCTTCTTGCTTTAGGACTAGTTCAAGTCTTTTTGATGGGACTTTGACTAATAAAAACATACCTATATTGCCTTATAATACTGGAATCCCTTTGAGTATTTCTGATCAGTATAAACTTTTGGCATATGCTGGGATGCCTGTGAAATTCAATGAAAAATATAAACAAAACAGGAATATTTTATATGAACATAATGCACTTGGGGCTAATAGTTCATATGAAATGGAAGATAATGAATCTGTTGGGTCGTGTGAAGAAGTAGAAATTGCTAATGCAGAAGAAGCTGCAGAAGAGGCTCAATGTGAGGAGACTAATAGATTTGAAGTTACAGCATTTAATAGCTAAGATAGTATAATATGCAAAATATTGTGTATTTTATATTATAATATTTTTACTATTGAAAATAGGTTTAATATGGTTTTATAGACTAATCTTGAATATATTTACCATGTTTATATCTGAACCTCTTTAACCTACAACACCCTAAAACCCAAGATCCTTGTATTATAAAAACCTACAATTCTATAAATACTTCCAATCCTCTTCTACCATAATGAAAAGTTATCTAAATTATTGAGAGGCCATAAGCTCTAAGACTTGTCTAATAAGAACTTTAAACTCATCTAAGCTTATTCTTCCATCACGATTAGTATCAAGTTCCTTTAGAACATCTCTAACATCACTATCACTTGGTTGATCCATTCCAATATCCCCTGCAACACTACACATTACAGTTTTTAGCTCTGGTTCGTCGATAAATCCTGAATGATCACTATCAACAGCGTCAAAAGCAGCTTTGGCTATATCGTGGAGTTTCCTATCATCCCTTAAGATAGCTTGAATTTCTGCCGGACTCGCCATTTGTTAATTATTATAATGAATTATTACCTATATTTTGTTTATTGTTATCTTTAAAAATGTGAAATACATTATATTAATAAGAATATAAGAAAATGTGAAGTTGTGAAAGATTTAAAGATGAGTTTATATGGTGTTGGAGGGTAATTTGAGTTAGCATGCTTGGGTTTGTGTGAAAGGAGATTTTTTTTTGAATGGGTTTAAGGTTTTTTTATGCTTTTTTTTTTTTTGGATGAAGGTTTGTGGATTTGGTTGGAAGTGTTGGGAGTTGATGGATAAGATTTTTGTGTGTTATTTATGGATTAGGGTGTAGGGAATATGAGATTTTTTTTGGATTATATTTTTATGGTTTTTGTATGGATTTTGGTTTTTAGGTTTAGATTATGGGAAATGATGATGATTTTGTTTTGGATATAAAAATTAGGATTTTTGTATGGGTTTAGGGATATAATTTATTATGTGATGCTTGTAAATTTTTATGTATGGTAGTTATATTGTTGTAATAAATTTGAGTTTTAAGAAGCCTTTGTAGTTCATAAAATAACTTAGCATCCTTTATCTCTAAAACATATAGTCCATTTCTAATCACTATACAATTTTCCATTATATATAAGTAACACCCCCTTTTACTACAAATGTCTTATATCCTAGTTTTATTATAAACATTTCCTTTTGTATTAATCAAAATTTAGATATCATGCTAATAATCAGCAATATTTTATCAATTATGATATACCTTCAGTTTTTTTTGAGTGTAAAACTTGTTATTTACCCATAGTCTTCACTATTTTCAATTGTCCTTAAAAGTAATTATTATATAATCCTCTAATTCTTTGCCAAATTTCAATATGCAAAATCACTTATCAAGCATATCCATAGGTAAATTATCATCTAAACATAACATCTAAAGGGAATTCTTCAAGCATGTTTATGAATCCAACTTAAAATCATAGTAAATCCAACCTATAATCATAGTAAATCCATAAACTTTTAAAGAAAAAGCTAAAAATCATCATAAAACTAAAAGACTTTTGAGTTTAATCAACAATCCTTCTCATATAGTAAGATTAATTAATTTAAATGCAGGTATCAGATAAGCATATTTACAGCACCAATCAGTGGTAGTGACTTCTCATCATAATAAAATTATTATATGCCATTATTATATAATCCCATTATCTAAATTTTTTTTATCGAATACTTATTCAAACATTCAAAATTTGCATAAAATATTCTATGAGTCGATATATAATTCTAAGTTTTGAGTCTTGGAGTATAGTTTTTTTTAACTATATGGATACTTTCAGAAACCAGCGTAATTAGAAAGTTTGGGTGAATGTGTGTTTCTAATCAGATAATTTGTTGAAATTTGTATTGACTTAGGATTCTTCTTAGATAATTTATCGTATTACTCTCCTGCACATTTGTACCTAGTTTACATTTTTAATCTAAATACTAAGCTTTTACCCAACATATTTTCCCTATCTTTTCAATAGTTTTTACATAATCTCTAAGAAATTATGCTTATTTTTCTATATTTTTTCCTTATTTGTATTTTTAAACCAAGTGTTTTTTTATTATAATTCTCATACAAACCTAGAACTGATTTTTTACAAGTAGTGACCCTTAGTTTTTCAAGATTATCAACTAAATTTATCCCTTTAGTCTAACTTTATAGTAAATTTTTAAAATGCCACCCCAGCTTTTGCTGATAAGATTTTTATTATGAGTTCGGCGATTTTTATAACAAGAAAACAATTAACTTTACTTCAATATATTATAATTATATATTATTTTATGATAAAATCGCTAATCTAGGATCAGATACTTTAAACAATTCTTTATATTTAATAAAACTCAAGCATAGTCCCTCAGCATATTTTTATGTAATCATAAAATTAATCTTTTTCTGTGTTTTTTGGTGTTATTTAATATTTTTACTTTCCAAACTTTTGCTTCATAATCTTTTCTTTGAATTCTATAGTTCTTTATTATATCCTAATACTTTTATTAGCAAAAATCTTCTATAAATATCATCTAAAATTTCTGAGTTTAACCTTGAAAAGTATTAACATTTTAATCCCAAAATTAAATTCAACTGCACATTCCCAATAATTTATATTCTCACTAAGCCACATATCTTCTGTAATATAATACCTTGAAATTTATAACCATTCCACAATTCCATAAAATTTATTTTCAGGAATTCTGACTAATATTTATAAATCATATTGACAAATTTACATTAAAAATAATTTTAATCATAAATCAAAACCAACATAAAAGAATCTTAAAATTTTCAAAACTTATCCTATATCCTTAAACCATCTAACACCCAAATTAAAAGCTTTATTTTTTATATTTATTTATAATGTCTTCACCAACAGCATTACCCCGGAATGTTTCATTTACAATAAAAAGGGATCACTCCCAAAGAAAAACCTTCTCCCGCGACCGTATCACCAAAGATTTTGATGACAATTTCTTCAAAAAACGTTTCCGCCTACAACCTTATTCTTCATTTGAAGATAAATTCAACGAACAAGACCGTATCAACAAATACACCTGCGAATCCTTTGAACGTATCGATAAACGTCTCCAAGATTTCCTAGGCCTAAAAGAAGAACTCGATAGAATCCACGGTCTTTTACTAGTCTTTGATGATAAAATCCAATCTTTACATCAAGAAAACATTAAAACCCAGCAATCTCTAAAAGATATCGACACAATTCGAGACCTAATCCAACATAAAAACACTGAAGATCTCAAAGCCCATGAAAAAAACCTAATTTTCTATGAAGAAGTTTTACGTTTAAGCAAATCCCATGATATTTTAGCCAAAACCATAACAGCAACGTACAAATCTCCTGAAGGAATCAGAAAACCATACAAACCTCAAAAAACTAGCAAAAACACTGAAATTGAAGGGATTTCAAATACCTTATCAAATCTAACGCAAAATCTTAAAACCAACACTGAAGCTTTAAAACAAATTCAAAATATAAACAATGACCTTCGAGGCGATTTCGAAGCTTTTAAAAGCTTTTTAACAGCGGATTTAGCTGCTAAAGTATCAAAACTTTCTATAGAATTCAGTGAAAAGGCTCTTTTTTCTATTGAAAATTCTGATAAAAATTCACTTAATTTCAATCGTTTAATCGACACATATTTTGGAACTTTTACAGAGAAATTTTCTAAAGATGTGCTTTTTATAAAGCAAAATATAGAGAGGATTGAAGGAATTGTTGTACAGGAAACAGTGAAAAATACGAAAAATATTAGAAAGACTATTGAGGTATTAGAAAAAAAAATTACTGATACTTGGTTTGAAGAGAAAAAAATTAGGGAGAATATGATAAGTTTGGTATATGGGAAAATTGATGAAGGACAGAAAGAGATAAGGAAAGGTATGGCTGATATTAAAGATTTATATGAAGAAGATATGAAAAAAGTTTTTAAGTTGATATTTGATGAGAATGAAGATAGAAAAAAAGCAGAGAGTGAGTTGAAACATTTGATACAGTTGACAGGGAAAACACTTTTAGATGATTATAAGGACCAAAGCTTGAAAATCGAGTATGTCGAGAATTTAGTGAAAAACCTCGAGGCTGTTTTACGAAATTCGATATCGGAAAAAGCTGACCTTGTAAGCAGGTATGTGGATAGCGAAATCTTAAGACTGACATCAATCCTCACTTCAGCAAAAGAAAACTATACCAATATAATCCCTGAAATAATAGAAAATAAAATTTCTTTCGTCCATACAACCTTGACCCAAACATGTACAAATATAGCCAAAGCTATAGTAAAACTATCAAAAACAGTTCACGAAGTTACAATATCCATACCAGAAGTAGCAAAAACTTTTGATGAAAAGGTCAAAGTTTTACAGGATATAACAGGAAAATTAGATAAAAAAATATGTGAAATGGATGATGTTGTATATAAAGACCTTGAAGAATTAGCGAGTTTTGCTAATCAATTAGATGAAGATATACACGATTTAATAGAAGATCGGCATAAGTACTTAGAAGGTATTAATAAACTTGAGTCACAAATCGATTTAAAAGTCATAAATGAAAAAGTCCTCCGGGAGCATCAAATGGCCCAATTTTACTCAAATTTCGACCTTGAACTCAAAAGCTTATCTTTCAGAACATCAAAAAACACTAAAAAAATCCAAGACCTCCAAAACCTAACCAATCAAAAAGCTCAAGAAATCATCGAAACCCAAAAAACCATCAAAACTTTTAATTCAAAAATCATCCACTTGGAAGAAAAACTTACTGAAAACCATGAAAATACCGAAAAAGCTCTTGAAAAACTAAACGAAATCCCTGCAATCCAAGAAACCCTCCAAGAAATCAGCAGAACTTTTGATAGCCTAAGGGCGAATATAAAAGCAGAAATGACTGAGTTTTTTGAAGAAGCCCAACAAATCAAAGAAAAAGTTGAAGTTAACGAGATTATTTTTGAAGAATTCAAAGAAAAAATCAGAGATTTAGAAGCTTCTCATGCTAAAGTTAATCTCATGCTTAAAAATACAATAATAAAACATGAAGAACAACGATATATAACAGAAAGTCAAGGTTTATTACAAGATTTAGCTGGAAGGGTTGAGACTATGAATATATTATCTAAATTGGATATGATATTTAGAGATATGGACTCTAATGAAAAAGAGACCCAAGCTATGCTTGGGTTATATAAAAAAGAATTAGAATTTATACAAGAAAGACAACAGAAAGGTTTGGAAGCAGCACAGGTAGCGGTACATGAAATTTTTGAGAAAAAAATATCGGATTTACAAAATATGATTGTTGAGGAAATGCAAAATGTTGTTGAGTATACTAATAGTCATAGATTACAACCACCGAATCTTTCGGGATTGCAGGAATTTACCCAGAAACTTAGGGTTTATAAATAATTATTAAAGATTTTAGAATGGATGATGAGTATTTTGGTATGGATAAGCTTTTGTGGGGTTAGTGAGGCTTTTTCAGAAGTTTTTTTTTGGTTTTATATGAAGCTGAGGAGTTTAAAATAAGAATTTTTTGTGTTTGAATGAATATTATTCTAGAAAAAATTAGGTTTAAAGTTGAAATTTATTATGAGTTTGGCAGTTTAGGGTGGTTGTATGGTATGGTGATTTTTAGACTTGATAAGATATTTTTATTGATAACTTATAGGTTTTATCTATGCTTTAGTGATGATTATTAAGGTTTTGGTTTTGATGATAGTTATTGTAATGCCGCCATATAAGCTATTATTTTATATAGTAAGCTGGATTTTTAGCATAAATTGTTTGGCCTAATTAAGGCAATAATAATACAATTTTCATCAACTTTTGATTACAGTATTATAGAAAAACTATGTATAAAATACAAACATATGTCCACTTGGAAATCTATCTTTATCCTGAAACAAGCACATATTGCTTTTTAACTCCTTCATCCATCAAATCTTCTTCCTCCTACAATCAAAAATTTATCCTAACCCCATACAAATCCATCACAAAACAGTCTTCCTTTTCGACTGAAATACTGCCATAAATAATGGAATCTTTTAAACAAGGGTTTTCAATATTTCTAGAAGAAGGCGATCCTGAAGCATTCCTAAGTTTAGGCAACGACGGTCTTGATAATCTTTCACAAATCTCCCTCTACGAATATTCCTGCATAACACAAAAGCATTTACTCGCATTAATAAAAAGCCTATTTCTCAAAAGTCCCGACCTAAACTCACCAAATCCTTACTTTGCAGGGCAGTTTTTAACCCATATCGCCACAAAAGCCCCAGAAAAGTTTTTCGACAAGGAAATATTGCAAGAAAGTCTAGGTTTTCTTGACAATTACGACATAAACCCAACATCTTGTGGGTATTTTTATCAATTCTTAAAGCCAATAATAAGCCGTAAAAACAAGATTTTAAAAGACTTTTTCCTAGACACTAAAAGCATTGAGGTCTTAAGCCAAAACCTTATGAGTTCTAGTATAGCAGAATTAGTAAAAGATTTGATTTACAATTATTATGAAACATGCGATGATTTATTAACTAATTTACTACAAATGGCTATAGGGATGAATCAAGATACAGCAACAATATGTATAGAAATTCTCGTAAATTGCATTCCTACTATAAATATATGCTTATTAAACCGGGTTTTCACTATACCATGGCTAAGTAAACTAGTGACATCAGAAGCTAAATATGGGAAATATTCACTGATGATTGTTTGTGAGATATTAAAACTACCTAGAGAGACCCAAGCTACAAATCTTGCTGTGAAAATAGTTTCAGACAATATATCAAATTTGTGTGACTTGCTTGGGTCAGAAATTTCCAATGAGAACAAGATTATAATAATTAATGCTATTGGCTTATCTTTGAAGCTCAATCTTGGAACTATTCAAATAGATGTGGGCAAGTCAAGATTTGTTAAGCTTAGTAGTGTAAGGGATATATAGAGAATATTTTTCGAAGATGTGTGGAACTCGATGTTACATGGGGTGTGTTTCCAGGCGATAAGCACAATTCTTATGTCTAGATCGAATTATTTGCTTGAATCTGTATGGAATATATAGTTTTTTGAGGCAGGTATTGTCCAAGAACTGGTTGAAAATGCGAAGAACCCTATGGCTCGATATAAAAAGTCCCAGTTCCGTAAAGGGTATATGGGTTTTATCACAAAAATCGGCTGTTTATTAAGAGATCATAAAGAAGAGTCGGTTAAAGATAAACTAAGGCTTGTCAAAGACTGGGACGAATTTGTTGTTTATATTACAAACCAAGATACTATTGAAAATAGCATACTTGGAGGAAGGACCAGGTACAGACACTTGACAGCTGATGATTATAAATATCTTAATGTTGACAATCATGAAAACACAGAAAACAAAGTCCAATACCAAGACTATAACTTTTGGTCTTTACCTATACCTGAGATTTAATTAAAGTGTTTATTGTTTATACTTTAGGGTTAGATTTTTTATTATTTTTTATGATTTTTTAGGAAAGATACAGCTTTTGAGGAGGATTTTAGGTTTGGGTGTTAGTATTTTTATCTTTTTTTTTTGGATTTTGGGATTGATGTTATAATGGATTTACTTTATTATAAAGTGAGTGTTAGGGTGTTAGTTTTTATGATTCTAAGATTTTGTTTTTTATTTTTTATGTAGTTTAGTTTGTGTATAAAATTGGATAGAAGGATATACAATTTAGTTAATATTCAAAGACAAGTTGATATTATTAGAAAGTTCATAAGGGGTAAAACTGATAATAATTTCCACTCTCATGATTCTAAACTTATACAAACCTCTCATATTTCCCTAAAAATCCTAATCCAAATAAACTTTTTCTTAACAAAATTTAAATAACTACCCATAAAATCTTAAAGTCTGCCAAGATCAAACATAAAAAACACAACAATATCATCAAACAACAAAACTCAATAAATAAACCAATAAACTTATATAAAAATATAATAAACAAAAACCATTTACATATCTTAAGTTCTTCACATCAGAAACTTGACAATTTTTAATTCTATCAGCCTATATTCCAAATATAAACTTCAAATCCTCACTGTTTACTATAAGAAATTCGATGGATTATAATAATATTTTCATGGAAAAACGTGTTGATTGCGCTAAAAAATACCTAACTTTAGTACGAAACAAGTTCAGAGACCAAACTAGTAAGTATGAAGAGTTCTTAACAATAATGAAAGGTTTCAAAGAACAAAAGTAATCGACAATTAGGCTTGACACAGAAAGTGTCTGCAAACGTGTTCAAGAGCTTTTCAAAGGACATAGGGTTTTACTTGTAGAGTTCAATAAACTCATCCCTACAAATTACAGAATCAATGTCGAAACACGTCCACATTACAATGAAGCTATAGATTACATGCGAAGGGTAAAAGAAGAAACTAAAGATCGTCCTGATGTATATTCAGAATTCATAAAGGTGTTAAAGAAATATCAAGATAAAACCATGACAATAGAAGAAGTAAACAATTCAGTAAGGACAATAATGGTGGATTACCCAATTCTAATCGAAAGCTTCAAAGCATTTCTACCAAATTACTATGAAACTTCAGGTACTGAAGAAGAAGAAGACTATGAGCCTATCGTAGCGAAACCAATAAAAAAACGTACTGACATAGCGAATTTGTCAATAGAAAAAATGGTAGTCGAAGCAATATCAGAGCCAATCAATAAAAATGAAGTGATTTTTTTTAAAAGGCTTAAAAAAGTTATGGAATTAAACTCACAGACTGGGACTGATTATTATTTAGAACTTATAAAAAGCTTTGAACTTTATAGTGAATCTGTCATAACAAAAGCAGAACTTTTTGGTTTAGTTGAGCCTTTGTTTAAACTTTCAAGCCATATGAATTTTTTAAATCTTTCTTCACATTCAGCTAGGAGAGTTCCGAAAGAAGAAAACAGAGAGATTGTGATTTTTATACAAAATCAGCTTAATGAAATGTTTGAAGTATTGAAATTTGTATGTGCGACAAGAGAAAGTAGTAGAAGAAAACATGGGCTTTTTTTCAGACCACTTTCTGATTTTGATACATCAAAAAGTAAACGTCATGGGCATAGTTATTTGGAGATTCAAAGACCAAGAATTCTTAAAGAAAAACCTGAGCCTGAAATTAATGGTCAATGGGTTTCAGTGCCTTATGGTTCAGAGGATTTCAACTTCCGGCATTTCCGTAAAAACATTTTTGAAGACGCTTTGTTCAAATGTGAAGACGAGAGATTTGAATTAGACATGGCAACAGAAAATGCTTGTTATACTTTAAAACTCTTAGAAAAATCCCTTGAAGAAGCTAATTCACTAACCCTGGAACAGCAAAAAACTTATGCTTTAGAAGAAAAAATATTCAGCAAAATCCGTTTAAGACCAATATTTAGCATTTATAGCGACCATGCTCAGAAAATTATAGAAATGCTTAGAAATAGTCCTATTAAATCCTTACCAGTAGTTATAAGCCGCGTAAAATCCAAAATAGAAACCTGGAAAAAAACCAGTCGATTTGACAGCGAACGGGTTTGGAAGGAAATTTTTGAAAAAAATTTCTATAAAAGTTTAGACCACAGGAGTTTTTATTTTAAACAAAACGAAAAAAGGATGACTAACCCCAAAGCATTTCTAACTGAAGCTAAAGCTCGATATATAAATAAAGAAGAGTATAAAAATTTACTTAGAAAATATTTTAAAAACCAACTCACACAACCAAATTATGAGTTTTTGGGTGGGTCTAGAAATACTTTGTTTTTCAATAGTTTTGCCGGACTCTCTTCAGGTGTTGTCCATCGAGTTCCTGAAGATTTTAAAGATGATATCCTTGATGAATTCCAACAACTTGATATCCAAGCTAAAAAACTCCTTTATATAAACGCCCCAGATTATTCTACTTTACCGCATTTCCGTCTTTTATTCTCTTCTCCACATATATTATACGACTCAATCCGACTGATTTTATATGCATTAGAAAAATCCAATCTTGATAAATCTAAAGTGGATAAATGGATTCAAACTATATTCAAAGATTTTATGGGAATAAAACTACCTTCTGATATAATTCAACACAAAGTTGAAGAGTTTTTCGAGACTATTCCTGAAGACTTAGATGAAGAGCCAGGTAAGAGACAAACTGATGTTGATTATACAAAACGAATAATAGATAGATGGATAAACACAGAAAATTATACTGAAATGGATATTGATGATGTTTCTATATCAGAATCAGCTCAAGATCCAATGACATTGAAAAAAGATAAGAATTTTTCCGCTTATCTCCCTTTATTAAAAGATCATCAAGTGTTATATACTCCTTGTACAGTTTATTATTTCATAAGGTTTTTATATGATATATATGAAAGATTACTTAAAGTTAAAATCATTTTAAGCCAAAACCCTAAAGACCATGATTATAACCGACTTGAATATGGTCCTTATAAATTCGATGTCAATGTAGAAACTGAATATTTAGGATTCCTCAAAGTAGTTTGTGGTTTATTAAGAAATACTTATGATGCAAGTAAATTTGAAGATAAATGTCGTAGTTTATTAGGTAATGACAGTTATGTATTTTTCACATTTGATAAACTTGTCAATTATGCGTCTAAGTCTTTACATGCTTTAGCTAATGATGAAGCTACAGGCAAAGCTGCATCTTTGTTTGCGAAATTTTCAAAAACCAAACTCAATGAAGAAATGTATCTTGCTGAACTTTTTGGAATTTCTCCTAATACTCAAGTATTTCGTTTACATTGGAATATAAAATATAGTGTTTTATCTGTAACTTATATTGAAAGCCCATATGAGAAGCTTGCTGAACAAAGTGTGAAAAATGCTCAAAAGTATAAAAAACATTATCTTAATAGTTGTGTTCAAAACAGTTGTATTGAAGAGTTAAGGCATTTACAATATAGGTGTGAGTTGTATTTGAAACATAATGATTTGGTTATGAATGATTATGCTAAAGAACTTTTTTATTATCAAAACATCATGCATGGAATGGTTGAGAATTCTTATAAGCTTCAGTATATCCCTGGAGGTGAGGATTTTATGATAAACTTAAGGTATTATGCGAATAATATGATATTAGAAAGTGATAGTGAAAGTTTTATATGTCAAGATAAGAACTCGCTATATCAAAAAGTTAGCGAGTACTCAGAAAAGAAGTTTAAAGTGTTTAGAGACTCTTGGATATATCAGCAGTAATAAAAATATCATTAGTAATGAGATAAGGTTTTGGCTTATTTTTTAGAATTAAGCCTTTTTTTTATAAGATAAATGGAAGTGTTCAAGTTTTTAGAATTTGTTTCTAGACTTAAGCATCTTCCACGTAAAGGTTGGGTTATAAAAGGTATTGAGTCTCCAGAAACTGTTGCTGGGCATATGTATAGAATGGCTATGAGTGCTTTTTTGTTACCTAGGGATATGAATATACAGAAAATTATTAAGATGGCTTTGGTACATGATTTGAGCGAAAGTATTGTTGGGGATATAACACCTTGTGATAAGGTACTACCTGAGAGGAAAAGGCAACTTGAAGCTAGGGCAATGAATGAGATTTTGAAATGTGTTCCTCAATGGAGTCAAGAAGAAATTTTAAGCCTATGGGAAGAATATGAAAACCTTAGCTCGTCTGAAGCACTTTTGGTAAAAGATTTAGATAAGTTTGATATGATCCTTCAAGGTTTTGAATATGAAAAATCCCAAAAAAGAGATTTAAGTGACTTTTTTGAAGGCCTGCATATTTTCCATACTGACCTCATCCGCTCTTGGGCATTAATAGTATACACAGAAAGGGAAAAATATAAATCTTCAATGCCTTCATCTTAATTATAAATTCATATAGATACATACAAGAACTTAGTTTAAAAATAATACATATTTCATATAGGAAAATGGATAATTGTATTTCTTATAAACTTTTTAAATATTTTTAAAGAGTAGTCACAATAGAATTCACAATTAGTAGCATTTATGTTATTGGTTAAATATAAATTATAAGTTTATACATCAATAGCAATCAAATATTAGTACTTAGCACAAAAAAAATATATATAATTTAGAAATCCCAACTAAAAATGATAAGTCTCAGATATTTTTTAAGATTTTTATAGTAAAAAAGACTATACAATTATTTTATTTCAATACAAAAACTCTCCCTTTCTATTTTTTATATAAACTTTCATATTCTAAAAAGTAATACTTGAATTTTACTTTCCATATTACTATAAGATTTTTTTTTACTAGAATTTAAAAAATTTAAAGTGTAATTTTTTTGCCTGCGCTTTTATAAAGCATTTATCATAAACTAGGATTATGATTTCCTTATATCAACACTTTCTATTTAATTTTAGACTGAAAATTATATTTAGCAGTGTTTTTGAAAAAAGTCATTTTCTGTATTTAGAATATATAAATGCCTATTAAGAATATTAATTACAATATTAAAAAAGTAAAAAAAAGCAAGTAAAATCAAAAAACCCTTTGATTATAACCTTTAGCAGTTTTTTATATTTATCATTACTTATTC
This sequence comes from Stentor coeruleus, assembly GCA_001970955.1. NCBI lineage: Eukaryota > Ciliophora > Heterotrichea > Heterotrichida > Stentoridae > Stentor > Stentor coeruleus. The sequence continues at coordinate 6,586 of MPUH01000918.1, read as the reverse complement.
TTAAATTTCCTTATCAAAACAGGAACTTGTATATACCCATACAAGGTTTTGAACCATATAGGTCTTCACAATAGAAAAAACATACTTCAAAAAATACATCCAATAAGACATTTTCTGAATTAGCCCAAAATTTTTCATTTCTTTTTTGTTTCTCAAGTAATTCTTTACAGTCTATCCAATCATAACAAATCAAATTAATATACAACCCACCTTATATAAAAAACCACTCATCTATAATGATTAAGATAACGATTTAAAATCAATACTAATAATATTCCTTTCAATAAAAAACTGCTGTGGACAAGTTATAAGAGGCAACTTAATTTTTTCCCCATTTCCCTCCAAATTCAATGACTTATTTTCATTAATTCTCTCAATGAAATCAGACAGCTAAATAGAAATTACTTTAATCCAATTATAGCTATTTCGATTCACATAATTTTCAATAGTATTATGTATTCTTTTATGTGAAGAAAGGACACTTCCTTGTCTAAACCTTAATCCGCACCCAGGAGTTTTACAAACATAAGGCAGTTCTTTTGTATGAGTAAATTGATGTTCTTTAAGATTCTGTTTGGATGAAAGTGTTTTTTTACAATATTTGCATGTAAATTTCCTATTTTTGGTCTTGCAAACTTTGATATGATTTTTTAAGTTGTTTTCTGATGCAAATACCTTATTGCAATCGATGCATTTTAATATAGTCTCCATTATGAATTATATCCATGGCTAGATATTTAAAAAAAGGCCAGGAAAATGTTGGGCTTATAATTTTGTTGTTTGAATTTTATGTTTGTATAAGAAAATATCCTTTTAGTTTGAGGTTTTTAAGTGTTAGTATTGATAATAAGATGATGGGATAGGAGGATTTTCGTTAAAAAAAAGAATTTTTTTGGAAAAGTTAGGGAAAGTGTTGGATGAGGTTTTGGTAAGTAAGAAATGATATAAAGGATAATTGTTTAGGGTTACTTAGGGAAAGGTTATAAAAGGGGTTATAAATGTATATTTTTATGGATGAATGAAGATTCTATTTCTTATTTTTAGAAGTATTGAGAATTGATTTTATAAACATCATAAATAAAAGGGGATTTTTTGGTTTATTTTATGAATGCTTGAAGAATTAAGGCTTTGGGGATGATAATTAATTTATTCATATACCTTAATTTCCACAAAAAGCAAAAAAAATTTTTAAAAATTAAACTTATTGTCTTGATGAATCTCACTTGGATTTTAATATTAGAAAGGCTTTGTTGTTAATTTTTAATATTTTTTAAACTGATAGACTATCTTTAATACCATAGTTAATCTTATAAAATTGTACTGAGCTGCCTTTGTATATTCTATTTTTTACTTTTATGTCTCTATGCAATTATGGAATATTGATTTATCTTCTTTATCATAAAAAATTCATCATCAACACACCAAAAATTGATGCTAGGCTTATAATAAAATAGCAAATTGTTTAAAAAAAATTCTTTCTAACAAGGAAAGCTTATTATTTGAATAAAAATCTTTATCTCACTGCAAAAAGTCCCAAAATAGTCAAAAATGCTAAAAAGCCATAAAAAATTCCAAAATTTGCGAAAACCTAATCTTTGATTGATTTCATGATGTGAACTTCCACAACTCCATCCTTATGCTAATTTTATTCAAAAATAAGCCCTCATAACCAACTCCCTACATCTTAAAAATTTAATGTATAAAAGGCTACCAAAAAGAAAATCTTAATCAAATCATATTTCCCCTAGTTTTTTTCCTTATCAACTCAAGTTATATTTTTTCTGCCGAGATCTTCAGCTTTTCTGAAAACTATGAATGTATTTTACCATAACATGTAGTATTAAGTTAGCTTTAAGTATATAGGAAATTATCGAAGTTAGCAAGCTAAAAATTCTTCAGAAAAAAAAACTCCTAAGGAAAACTTGAATATAATCTTATAAAACTCGACTGATGATCTTTAAATATTTTAGTTTGAACCCTTAAAGAAAAGTGATATCAACATGGGTAAATTAATTCATAACCTCTCCATTATACGCCTTAAAGCTAGAAATACTCCTAAAATATTATAATTTCCACTTTGACGAATTAGAAAACAGCAACATCAAATCAGACTGTTTTTACTCTACATTTACTTTGCTATCTAAGCAAATATTCTAATTTAATAGTAAAATATTTACTTTATATGTGAAATCAGTATAAAATCTAAGTCCTCCCTTCTTCAAAAGATTAACTTTCAAGATAATAAAATAAAAAAGTTCTTATTGTGAAGAAGGAATCCTGGAAATCAAACTTCACTTATTATTCGAATGATATCAATGTTAATATAAGCTAAAGTAAATAGTCAGAATTATTTCCAATTGACAAAGATAGAATAATCTTACTTTTTAACCCAAATGACTTTATATAAACTTTTCCCTTACATTATAATAAACATTTTACTCTTATGCTAGGAATAGTTAATAACCTGTTAATTATGATTAGAAAAAATACGCTACAGTTTAGAATGTTTGAGTTCATTGTGTAGATGATTTTCACAAAAAACTATGCATGGGGGGCTAAAAATTCAAACTACAATGATAATTTTTACTCAAACTTAAGTCTGTGAATTGTTACAATGAAAAAAGGTAAAATTTTTTTTATTAGAAATACTAGTCTTTGGTAAATTTCGCTTTAGGCTATAGAATATTAGGGCTATAGAATTAAGGAAAATAGATTCATCATTGGAATTGTAATATGAAAATCTATAGCTATAATCATCATCAAATCATTAGTATAAGTTGTTTACTGAAGTTTCTGTTTTCGCTAATGATGATAAAGAACATGCTTATAAATTTTTGATGTTTAAGTTTGATTTTATCTCTCAGTTTAGTACTATTGAATATCCTCTAATGATTTAGTATAAAATTATATAAATTAGATTAGGAATATATAGTAAATATATATTAACATGAATATCTATCACAGAATTTCAATTCCACTCATGACCTAAACATTTTCATATAAAAAATTGCCTAATTCCTCACTAGTTTTATATGCAAACAATTTTACTTTACAAAACTATATTAAAAATGCTATAATTTTTTAGTTTATTTACATACANATGACCTAAACATTTTCATATAAAAAATTGCCTAATTCCTCACTAGTTTTATATACAAACAATTTTACTTTACAAAACTATATTAAAAATGCTATAATTTTTTAGTTTATTTACATACAAACTGTTTATTAAAAACTAATTCTCTCTATACACAAAAAACACAAACTATCCTGTTATAAGTAACAAAAACATCAAATCCGCTCATAAACCATATCATAAAAATGATCTTCATATGAAAAAAAAATGCCATAATTTTCCCCTAAGCCCAAAAAACGTAAAAATCATAAAAATACATCAATTATCATCTAAAAACCTAATAAAAACACCAAAAACCCCCAACTACAAACCACAACAAAACCCCTTAATCCTAACTCTAATAAAATCTATTAAAATACAAAATTCACTCTTCCAACAACTCCTCAGCAGGGACTTCAAAAAACTCCAAAGGTATCCTCAAAGGTTCAACCTCAGTATTTTCTAACTCATTTTCTAATTCATTTTCCTTAATAAAATAACTAATAGGCAAAATTATATCCTCATAATACTGAAACTCATTATGAGTCATATTTTCAGGGATATGCACAGTAATTTTACCTGAACAAACACTAGCAAGTTTATAACTATGTTTACATGATATAAGGGTATCTTTTTGTCCATGAATAAATAATGTTGGGCATTTTACTTTGCTCATATATTCTATATTTTTAAATTGGTCTTTAACAAAATATTGTAAAAGTCTTCCAAATACCCCTCTAACTACTTTTCTTATTGAAGTATAAGCTGATAAAAGAATTAATGCACCTGAACCTTGAGTTGCCAGCCAAGAGGCTGGCCCAGTACCAATAGACCGACCTATGATGAAAAGACTTTTTACGTCTAGTTTTAACGTTTGTCTTAAAAACTTGTAAACGACTAATCCATCAGTAAGTATGGAATTTGTACTGGCTTCACCTTTATAAATCCCATATCCAGGGTACTCTGGGGCGATAACATTTACATTAAGTACGCATCTCATAAGGTCTAGAAAGTTGTAAATTCGTCCAAGGTCTTCTGCATTGGCATGAAAGTATAAAAAAGTTTTCGATGATTTACCTCTACTTTCCAAATACAAACAAGGTATTCTCACGCCCTTATTCCCAGGGATCCAAACAAGTTCATCTTTAAACGACGAGCAGGAATAACTAGGCGTTGGAGCTCTATATAAAAACAGATTAAGTTCCATTTGTATAAAAAAATTGTAATATTTATTTGCAAACTTAAAATTTATAATGATAATCTATTACTTTATTTTACAAAGTTTACTAAATAGAGAATTTTGTGGTTCAAGTTTTTATTGTGTTCCATGTCCAAACTTTGGAGTTTGTGATGGGAAAACTTTAAAATGTGAAAATCCTTATATCCCAATACGATATAAATGTGCAGAAAGAGACTCTTTGATTTTTTATACACAAGAATTATCTATGAAAGCTGAGATTTATATGGCGAAAAGAGCATTTTGGAAAGGGTTGTATAATATTACTGAACATGAATATATTGAAGAAACAAATGCTGATCAATTAGAATTTTCTCAGTTTGTAGAAATGCTTAAGGTAAATAGATCGAGGATTCTTACTTGGCATAAAGATAGACAAAGATGGGTTTTGGTTGCTGATGAGGCTTATTGGATTGGGTTGATTTTAGTGATTGATGATAATTTGTGGCTTTTGGTTGTTGCGATTATAGCTTGGGCTGGTTTGTTTTGGTATAGGAAATTTTCTAAGGAGAAAAAAGATTAATGGATAAATTTAGTTTTTATTAACATTTTGTGATTTTTTTATCGATTATAGTAAAATTTGGGTACAAGAAGAATTGAAGTATTATTTGGATAAGGTAATTAATTTAAGTCTATCGTCTAGACTTTTACAAGAAAAAAAGTAGAATTTTATAAGAAAGTAGTATATGTTATTAGATTTATCTTACACAAATTTTTGATAAACTTAGATTAAAGTAAATAGCATAACTCTAATATTAAATAGTAACTTTCATTTATTAATAAAATAATTATCTATTAACAAAATCCACAATATCCCTTAAATACATAATATTACTTAATGCATATGTTTGCTAGGATGTTAATCTAATTTTACCACACAATTTTATCATAAATCTTCTCAAATCAGATAGGAAATACGAAATATGCAGAAAATAAAGCAAAATAAATAATTAATAAAATCGAAATCATAAATCCTATAATAATTCACTAAACTATCTTTATAATTTTAACTTTATAAACTATGTGAAATAAATATACTAGATAACAATTATCAAGTACTTTTATATTTGAAATTGATGCTAGAAATGATTTTGAATCTTCATCGAATTTATGCATGAAATGAAGAAATTAAATATTGGGATAAGCAACAATCAAAGCTTTTCACCTAAACAAAAATTATAATGAATTAAATAAATAAAAAAATTGGTTTTCATCACAAAATATCTCAAACTTTTCTAATTGCCATATGCGAATTTTCAAATAAAATCCAAAGATAATCATCCACCATAATAAAAATCATCAGCTATATGGTATCTAAAATACACCTAAACCCTTTAATCAAACTTAATTCGCATATAAAATCATCATCACTTAACTAAAAAAAAAAATAATCCTAAAGACTTTTATCATAAAATTATCCCTTAAATCCTTTAAACCTAATCCTAATAGCCTTAATCCCATTATAATAATTTCATAAATTTTTCCCATATTAAAAAAAAGCATCATTCAATCATCTTAAATATTCTAACTAAGGCTATGAATATTCTAAAAGTATTAAAAACCTAAATATAATATCCAAAAAGCTTTGAAAATATTTTTCCCCCATAAAACCCTTTATCATAATCAGTACTTGCACTTTCAAACAAGTTGTAAAGGTCAATAAATTCAGTCAAAAATGTTAGGACATATAGTTCAAGGGCTTCCATTTGATCAGGCTGAAATGTTGAAATTATCTGATCAAGTAAACTTCGAAATTGGCAAATGTCGATTGTGGCGACTAAAATATTTGTGAAATCCTGGAAATTATGTAGATATGAACCTATAGAAGTACTATTCATGCTGGCTTCAAAAGATTCAGATATTGCAAAAAATCCTGAATAACATGAACTTTCTACTAAATTATCTTTTCTTAACCCTTGTATAAATCCAGAAACTATTTGGGTATAGTCTGTGGCTAAGCATGATGATATAAGAACTATTATGAATCTCATTTTTATATTAGAATATTAAATTTACTCAACATGGATAATATTCAATTTGTATTTATTGTATGAGCAAAATTTAATTTTTACTGTTATTTAATTAGATTTAATGTAAGAAATATACAAAAATAAAAATTAAAATCACTTAAATACAAATAATTCTTGCTAATATAAGCAATGCGAAATTAAAGCTTTAAATGAATGAAAAAAATAAAATAAATTATGATAAAATTATTATAAATCAATGTATTA
>MPUH01000917.1:0-29460 GCA_001970955.1 Stentor coeruleus | reverse complement strand
AACCTAAACAAACCTTTAAACCATAAATGGCAAAATATATCATACAACAAATTATAAGTATATAATCCTACTTTTGTCAACTTTATTCCTCAAACTCTGAAAAATATATTTCCTACCATATCTCCCAATCTTATCCTTTCACAAAATTATATTAAATCTTAAATTAATCCACACCATCTCCTATCATTTCTCTATACATTCCACATCTTGAATTCTAATTCAGTATCTCTAATCTTCCAAATTATTTAGCCATCAAAATTTCTCTAATTTAAAAAACCCAAGAATTTTATCAGTATTTCCTCAACCTTCAATAATTTTTTCTTCAAAAATTCTCTTATCCTCCATATATAAACACAAAAATCATCTAAACTAATTCACCCAAAAAAATAACACCTCCTAACTAACCCATCTTTATGTCGAAGAATTTACTATTAAAACACCCTACAAGAGCATGTATCCCCATATCCACATTTATCCACACAAGTACTTTTTTTAATCTCCTGCTCTGTAGTTTCATTTTTCCTAGTTGTAGACATGTTAAGCTCAACTTCAGTCTGCAAAACACTAATTTGGTCAAAAAGCTTCATTAAATAATCCTGTTGTTTTTTCAAGTTTTCTATAGTCAAAACATCTATTCCATTCATTTTTGATGATTGCTTTGTATCAAACGACACATTTTGTGAAGGGAGTTTTGAAATTGGGAAACTAGCAAGTTCTTGGGTTTTCATTAGAAACTGTTCAAGACGTTCTTCAACTTGACAAGATATTTGTTGGTTTTTTTCCATGATTGCTTGAACATCTTCTGATTTTAAAGTTTCTGAGGTATGCTCTTCATGTGATTCTGAAATGCTTGGAAAATAATTAAAATCATCTTGATATGCTGTTGTTGGTCCTTCATAACTTGGGTCCATGCCAGCAGTTTCTTCATCATCTGTCACTTTTAAGGTGTAGTCTGAGAGTCTTTCGGCAATTTTAGACTTTTTAATTGACATTATAATTTTTATAGTTTGCTTTGGTTTAGATAATATGAATGGATTTTGTGGTAAATAATAGGAAAAGTTTTAAATTATATAATTTTGTTAGGGAAGGATTAGAAGCTTGGGCTGATAGGTAGGATTTTGTATTAGGGAAGAATAGATATAAGGAAGTATTGTAGAAGTAAATATAGAAGGATTAAGGTATGATTGTGAGTTTTTGGTATTTTTATCATTTTTAAAAGTATTGAATATGTTTTTTTTTGAATTGGGCATGAGGGTAGGAATTATGAATTGTAATAATATTATACTATTATCTAGTTTGTTAATTCAAGCTAATTTTATTATTCTCATCATTAAATTATTTATTTCTATACAAAATTAAACATAACTCCTCCTGTCTATAACCTTTACCATTCCTACAAACCCATTTTTTTTAAATATTCTTCAGGTCTTTAAATTATTCTTAATAAAAGCTAATTTTCTTTAAATCCATAATTAAATATTCATTTCATCACCCTAATAAAAATCTAAACTAAAAATGAATTCATTAAACGCTAAAGGTAAAGAAGAATACGAAATCTTGGGAAAATTAGAAAGCTCAATCAATACTTACTATTTTCTACCTCAATCCTGGATGGCGAAATGGGGACAGTTTGTAAAATACAACAAAGAACGGCCTGGAAAAATAATCAATAAAGAACTCTTCTTAGCAAATGGACATTTAAAGCCAGGACTTGAAAAAGGAATTCATTATAGGTATATGAATAGTAAACAATGGGAATATATAGAATCCAATTATTATTTTTAGCTAAGGTTTATCCCAGTCAAATGCTAACCGATTTTATCAAATATCCTAAAAAATTTTAATGATTTTATATTTTTTGTCAGTTTTTTTTAATAATTCTCCAGTTTTTCTTTATTCTGAACATCTATAAAACAATTTTTTTGCACCTAAAAATCTGAATGTTGAAATCTTCAAAAAAAAAAGCCTCCTCCTTTTTTAGACGATAAAATTTGTAAACAGCTTCTTTAAAGTTTATGCCATAAAAATATTAAAATCCAATTACAATTAAGATATAGAAATAAGTCAAAATACTACCAATATCTATGGGAATCTTATAGAAAATAAACCAAATCTTATAGAAACAAGCACAGCACCTAAAGAAAACAATCTAAAAATAAAAACTATAACTAATAATGGATCTAAAAACTACGATCCAAGTGCAAAATCTAATGATAATTCAATATCTAACAAAGAATATATTATAAAAATTAAAGAACATATTAAAATCTCAAATAAAACTCCTGAAGAAGGGAAAATATCAAGAGTAATGTCAAGTGATCAACGTTCCCAATTTCACATTAAAAAACCTTCCCCTATAAAATCATCATATTCACCAAAACCAACTGGATACTTAAATTCACAAAACGATATAAAAACCCCACACCTTTCTACTAATGATAAAACCACAACAACTAATAAAAAGCTTGAACCTAAAAGCCCACTAAAATCTGCAAGTCAAAAATTTTCAGATACTCCATCTAAACCTCCACTACCACAGAAAACAATCTCAGACTTTAACTCTGCAAAAAAGCCTACAGAGCCATACTTTCCTTTTGAAATACCCAATAAATCTTATATAAAATACCAAAATCCTGCAGTAAATCGACTCGCCCAATTATCAAAAACATTAGGCAGCAATATGTTTTTATTCCAGTTCGGTATTGAAAACCCCTTATATCAATGCTTTATAAATGCAGCTTTACAATGTTTGTTTTCATTCCCAAAAGCTATTTCTGATATCACCCATGCAAAATTATCATCATCAACTCCTGTTATCAATGCAATAAAAAGCATAGTCAAAGATGTGCAAAATGGGAAAAAAATTATCTCAGCTGCATCTTTGGCTAGTATTTTTGCCGGTCAGTTTCCTAAAAGCAAACAACACGATAGTCCTGAGTTCTTCCGCTTACTTCTCGATAAACTAAATACCGAATTTGGAGTGCAAAAAACCTTACCCAAAAGCAGCGACCCTTGGGAAATCCACAAGTCCAATTTTTCAGAGTTTTTATCCAATACTTTTTTAGGTTTACTTTGTAGTACAATCGAATGCTTGAAATGTTCAAACAAAACCTACTCATATGAACCATTCACAACTCTTACCCTTAAAATAACCTCATCCCTTGCCACTTCTATTTCTGACTTCATGTCTAAAGAAAAAATCCTCAAAGAGTACAAATGTACAAAGTGTAAAACTCTTAGAGATATCCACAAATCATTTAATCTCCACACCCTCCCACCATATCTTATCCTCCAATTAAAACGTTTTAAATATACTCCTTATCTAACTAAAGTTAACTCCTTCTGTTCTTTTGACTCAATTTTATCAATAAAAAACATCTATGGACAAAATGTTAATTATCAACTTACAAGCATAATTATTCATTCTGGGACTTCTGAAGGTGGTCATTATTATAATTATAGCTATCGAGGTGGGTGGTATTGTTTTAATGATGATGAAATCCGACCATGTAGCCAAAGAGAAGTTTTTAATAGTCAAGCATACATGTTTTGTTATTCTCAAATATAACACATTATAATCATTAAATCTATTACTTAAGGTCTACGGCTGTTGAACCTTTAGAAGCTCCAATACCTGGTCTTCCATGTTTCACAGGTTTGTAAGTTATTGAAAACTCAGCTAAATATCTGCCGATCATGTCAGGTTTGATTTCAACTGGGACAAAAGTTCTTCCATTGTAAATACCAACTACTGATCCAACTAGTTCAGGTAAAATTATTGCATTACGAAGATGGGTTTTGACTGCTTTTGGCTTTTCACCTAGAGGGACATCCTTTTTAGCTGCTACACACTTTTTGTAAAAACGAATGTATTTATGAGGAACTTCACGGTTTACAAGTCTTCGTTTGGCTCTACTTCCAAGCATTTTGACGAATTTATCCCTTTCCATTTTCACAAGGTCCTCAAGGTCGATCCCTTTGTACGTGTAGCGTCTGAAGGTCCTTTTCTTTGGTTGGGAATCTGCCATTTATATTAGAAAATGTTTAGGGCTAAATTTAGATGGCTTCTTAGCGGAGGATTTGTTGGGATGAGGGAATTGTTTGATTTAAATGAAATTTTGTTGTGAGTTTTTCGGATTTTTTAGTTTTGTTTCAATAGTTTCTTTGTTGTGATGGTTTTTAATATGGTTTTTAATTTTAGTGATTGCGGAGATGTTTATTGAATAAGAAAATGTTTTATTTGCACTCACAGATATAAGTTGCCTGAGTAAAACATTCAGAATAAATACATTTTTCCATTTTTAAGTCGATTTTTATTATTGTCCTGATAATAAGAATGAATATTAGGTAAATAAATAAGAATTTTATGCAATGGATTGAAAACTTAGAGAATTTATAAATGATTTTACAATTTTATAGTTTATTTTATATATAAAATAGAATCAAGAGCAATTTTTTTTGACTATGAGAATTATTATAGAAGATAATAACTTGGAAAATTATAAGATTATAGTATATGACAAAGAACATAATATTTCCATATATTCAATTAAAAAGAAATATTATGTTCTTACTATAACTTCATCACCATCAATTCATTTACTAGCAGAAAAAATGTCTATAAAAACATTACATAAATGCTATAATAAAAATCAATATAAATCATAATTGTATTCTTCATCATCATGCACTTAATAATATTCTGACAAACTACCTCAAAATTATAATCACATACTTGATTATTCCATCATTATATACTGATATAAAACCAAAACACCCATCCTAATCATTCTTTAAAAATGTATCCTTAACTTATTTTAGCCTTATCTCTAATAATCCTTGTGAACTTTTCCAACTCCATCTTCGACTTCTCCTTTTCTTCCCTCAACATCTCTTCACATCTTTCTAACCTCTTGACTAACTCTTCCTTTTCCTTAGTTTCTTTCCTTAGCAAACTATTTGTATCACAACTATTTTTCCTTTCCCTTCTTGTTGCACTTCTATCAACACAAGATTCACTTATCATCTCTTTTTCCAATATTTTTTTCTTCAATTCCATCATTTCTTTATCTTTACTCAATAAATTTTGTTCCAAATTTCTAATACAATCATTATTGTTTATAATAATATCATTTAAATCTTGAATAATTTTATTAGAAAGTTCTGCTCTAACTTTTTTATCAGCTTCAAAATCGTTAATAATTTTCTCTAAATCTTTAACTTGTTGATTTTAAGTCGACTTCTTTTTTATAGTTTTTAATTTCTTGTTGATGCTTTTCTAAGTTTTTATCTAGATTTTCCTGAAATTTTCTTTCTTTTTCTTTATAGTTTTCAATTTCTCCTTTAAGGTATTGGATTTCGTTACGGTAGTTTCTGGGACCTGTTTCAGCTTCAGTTTCAATGCTTTGTATACTGAATTCTCTTTGTGCGTTAGCTTTTTTACCAAATAGTTCATTAGCTGAACTTCTTAGTAAAGGTGGATCAAGGCATGAAGGGAAGATAAACCTCCCTGGACTGATACTTTTCATTGGCCTAAATATTGGATCTTCAACATTAGCACATTTGCGTTGAAGATTTTGAGCTTGTTTGGTAACTTCTTCAACTTGTAATTCTTTTGTTTTTACCATGCTTTTAGGTGTAGAAGATTCTCCAATCCGATAAGCCCAAGGCCATGAGCTTTGCTTTTGTTTGAAAATTTCAAGTTTTTCATCATCAAGTTCATATGATTTTTTATCGTTAAACCTTGAAGGACTTAGCATTCCATCATTTATCGGTGATTTAGCTTGGCCTATTCTTGGTGTATTAACTATTATATCTAAAGACTCTAAATGGGGTATATTTTTCATAGACTGAGAAAAATTAGGCCTTGAGACAATAAAATTCTGTGGAGTTAAAGCTTTTGGAGGTGGAGATGTATAAGCTTTGATATTATTGGTAATAGTTTGTTTGTTTTCAATTTTAGTCTCTTGTTTAGTTTTTTGTCTTGGTTCTGGAGTTTTTTCTGGGGGTTTATATATTTCTGGAGTTTTTTCAGGATTTTTTTCTATTGGCTCTTTGGTTTTCAGAACTTCTTTTACAGTTTTTTCTATTGTTTTTTTGTTTTCCTCAGGGGTTTTACCTAGTTTTGCGGAGGTTTCAATTATTGGTTTTTTCCCTTCAGATACTTGGGTCTCTTGTAAAGTTTTTTTTAAAATGTTTTCTAAGACTGGTTTTGGAGAGCTTGTCCATGCATCAGCTACTCTCTTTCTTCGTGGGGCAATTTGACTCATGCTACGATTTGATGTATTGGCATCCACTTTTTCTGACATGATTTATATTTCTAATAATATGATATTTTAAATATAAGCTGTGAAAAAGTTTGATGTAATTATGTTGGACAGTAAAACTTTGATTTCTCAATTAATTTTTTTTTAAATTTTTGAATTAGAATATCAGATGTTTAAATGATTATAATTATTAAATATGCTTGCTTAATAGTGTTAGGTGGTTTTAACTGAAATATTTATTAGGTTTAGAAAAATATGTTGAATTTTAGTACAGAGTTTATATTTGCCTATAAAAAGGGCAAGTAAAATATTAAAATTCCAATCTTAAATAATCATTTTTATATTATAGTCAGCAAAATATTGTATTTCCCTAGTTTTACAAGCTTTATTTTAGTGTCCAAGCAAGAGTATATTTAAGTGATTGTAGCAAAATATTGTATTTCCCTAGTTTTACAAGCTTTATTTTAGTGTCCAAGCAAGAGTATATTTAAGTGATTGTAAATTTATTATGAAAAACAAGTAGAAATTATTAATATTGATGTAACTCTTTTACTTAAAAATCCTCTAATATAATCATATTCATAACTAAAAAATATTTATTAAGTCAACATACTATTCATAAAACCTATTTTTTTCATCACAATAACTCATTATAGCAACTTTCTTAATAGCCAAAATTGAATTATATTTACCTCACAATTATTTTATATATACACATATCTCTATCAATTCATTATATGTGAATTTAAAAAAGTTTTACATATATTCTTATTCCATGTAAGCTATAATAAAATAAAAATAACTTAACAGGAATACAAAATAAACTAAAAAGCAAACACATAATTCAAAAATATAACTACAAAATACAGTTTGAATATAAAAAATCAATGTTATTATATTATTCTTTTGATTTGCGCTTGGAATACAGCATATTAGATTCTAGTCTTAACTGAGGGACACTTTCTATTTTATTTGCCAAAACTTGAACTTTAAGTTTGTTTATTTCTAATGTATTCAAACTTTGTTGATCCGCATCAAGGCCTGTTGGACTTAATTTTGAATTAGAACACACGCAGCTTCCCATATAATTATTATAGTTTAATTATTAGGATAAAAATTATTGATGAAGCTATTTTTTCAAAATTCATAATCTTCTATGGAGTTATACTAATTTTTATGTATTTTTTAAAAATTTTGTAACCTTACTATAGTCAATATACTTCAATTTTCTTATGATAAAAAATACAAAAACTTCACTTTTTCATTAATGAATTATTTCTTTTGACTAACTTCAAAGACTCTACTTCTTAACTTATCCACCTTTTCTATTTCCTTACTCTAATAATTATTAAGGCAGTACTGAAATTACATAAAAAATCGTATAGAACATAATTATATATTGCAAATTATAACACACATTCACATCTAGCCACCACTTCCTAAACTTTAAAACCCAAAAAAACCCCACTAATCATCCTCTACATAATTTTTTATCCATTTTCAATAAAAAGTCTAAATATACTTATAATATGTCAGTAAGAACAGCCCTTCTGCTTATGAATCTAGGCGGTCCTAAAACTGCAGCTGAAGTCGAAGGTTTTCTTGTAAGGATGTTCTCCGATAGAACATTCATCAATATTCCCTTCGGCCTAGGTCCCCGTATAGCTCGTTATCGTGCAAAAAAAGCTGTCATATCCCAATACGAAAAAATTGGAGGGTCTCCTCTAAGTACATGGACAGACATCCAAGGTTCAAAACTCGTTAAAATCCTCGATGAAATCAGTCCCGGAACAGCTCCACACAAATTCTACCCATGTTTTAGATACAGTTATCCCTTAATCCAAGATGTAAAATCATCTCTTGAAACTGATAAACCTCAAAAAATTATCGCTTTTACTCAATACCCACATTATAGTTGTGCAACTACTGGTAATAGTTTAAGAGATGTTATAGACAATTTACCTTCAGAAAAAATTTCAGCAATAACAAAATATGCTACACATCCTTTATTTATAAAAGCTTGGGTTGATCTGATAAAAGAACAACTAAAAAAATTTGAAAACCCTGAAAATGTGACAATTGCTTTTACTGCTCATTCAATTCCTGCTTCAGTTATGTGGAGAGGAGATTTATACCCTATAGAGATTAGTAGTACAGTCTCAGCTGTTATGCAATCTTTTTCAAAACATAGATATCATTTGTTTTGGCAAAGTAAAGTTGGATTACAACAATGGCTTAAACCATCGACTAAAGAAGGATTGTTAAAGTTAGGAAAAAACGGAGAAAATAATGTTTTACTTGTGCCTATTGCTTTTATGCAAGATCATTTAGAAACTTTGTATGAGTTAGATTTGGAATATGTTAAAGAAGCTAATGGACATGGGATGAATGTGGTTAGATGTCCTGCTCCTAATGATAATAATGGGTTTATTGAAGCTATGGCAGGTATTGTTAAAGAGCATTTAGAGAATGGGTTTCATAGTTTGGTCCCAAGATGTGTGAACTGTCCGATTCCTGAACATTGCAAGTCGTTAGACAAGCTTTCTCATTAATTTTTAATTTTCTTATAAGAAAATAGTATAAACTATATCATAAAATATATCGAAATTCATTTACAAAACACATACTCAAAACCATTCAAAAAAGCTTCATTTTTTAAAAAAAACTTATACCAAAATCTATAATTATCTTTACCTACCTCTAAAATCTCATTATTTTTTCCTATACAAAATACTTTTCATTGATGCAGGCTTTATCATCAAACCTTTCTTAGGAAAATCCCTACTACTCTGACTTGCATTCATAATCCCTGCTTTAGCAATCAACCTTTTACTTTGCCCATAATCTCCAAACTTCCCTTTAAACTTTTCCTCATCACTAATCAAACTTTTAGGTACTCTTCCATTAAAAATATCATCCCTATCACATAAAAACTGTTGTTGTGGGCCAAGAACTGAACCAGGTCTACAAAGCCTAGCCCATCCAATAAATTCTAATCCTGTAAACCCAAAATTTTTCATAGCATAGCATCCAATCAAAGTTGCAGTTCTCCCAAGTCCAGCTTTACAATGAACAGCAACTCCTCCTTGAGATTTATCAACAAGATCAATAAACCTTGAAACAATATTTTCATTAGGAATACTTCCATCTAAAAAATACAATTCTGTATGGTTAAACCCAAACCTACCAAATCTTTCTGCCTCATAAGTTTTATTATTTAAACGTATAACATCTGTTATACCTAAGGTTTTAAATAATGAGGTATAAAGTTCTGGGGTTAAAGCTGGGTATTTTGATGTACGTTCATTTGCTGGGCATATAAAAGCTAAGAGTTTATTAGGGATAATCCAATTAAGTCCACCGTTTTCGATTAAAGACATACTTTCGTAGTTTTTTAAGTCAAAAGTGTCAAGACTGAACCAACCGAGTTTTACAGCTTTTTCAAAACCTTTTAAACAATCTTCAATGTAAAGATGGAAATTGTTAGGCTGGAAACTAGCATCGACATAAGGGATAAAAGCTTCTAGTTGCTCAAATGGTTGACATGCTTCATCTGTAGTTTTTCCTAAGACAAGAATTTGATAGCATCCAATAAGCAATGCGGAATTAGCTCTTTTTGCTGGCTGATTGGATGTATAATGATATATAATAGATTTTTGGTGTTTTTGATCTTTAAGAATAGAATTAAGCTCGATAATATATCTGAATACTTTTCCTAGATCTAAAGGACCAAAATCATTAGAGTAAGAACGATATAGGTATTGCTGTTTATAGGTTACGTAATCAGTACAGAAATAAAAAGTATTAGGTTTTTTAGATGGAGGCATACGATCTGAGATCCAATAGAGACGATTTGGAATTATCTCTGCAGTGTTGTTGGAGATCATTAATTATTTAAGTTTGGTTTGGTAAGTATTTAATATGGTTTAGAAGATATGGATAATGATTTTAAGCTTTGAGGTGGAGATTAAGGAAATTTTATTGGATTAGATTTAAAGATGTGAAGGGTGAGAGTAAGGTTTGAGGTGGAGGGATTAGAAAGAAAATTGGAAGGATTTGGATGGGTTTATGGGAAGATGCAAGATGGGTGAATAATGGCTATGTTTTTTGTTGTTGTGAACTTTTGGAAGGCATTGGATTTTAAGATAGTTGATAGGAAAATGGATAGGGTTGTGGGAGTAGGCTTTTATTAAAGGATATTCAGAATTTTTATCTTTAAGTATATTTTTTATTTTATTATGTTATAATAGTTTATGTGAGAAATAAAATTTCTGAAGTTTATATCCAAATGTTTACCAGGATATACTTTTCCCTTACAGTAATAAAAATACAAAAATAATATTATAAAAAGATACTCATTCTTCATAAGGCAATCAACCAAAACAATCATAAATTTATCTTGATAAAACCTAAACATAACAACAAACAATTCTTTTCAAGCATCTACCTAAATCCTAATTATCTTCTAAATCTATTTATATAATAAAAATAATTAAATAGCCAAATTTAAATATCTCTAGTGCCCCTATAAATGGATATAGCTGAAATTTTTGCAAATGAAGAGTCATGGATAGAAAAAGTAACAAGTAAAGGCCACACTCCAGAATCTCTCCTAAAAATTATCAACAAAATGAGCGGCGTTTATGAGCTTATCGATCCATTTGAGCTAGAAGACTTCATATACAGACTCAAAATTCACGCTGACAAAAAAAGTGGTAAAAAATTCGACACTGACATAGACTTCAAAATGCCATCCAGAGCTTGTGTATACGTCGGTAAAAAACCTTTCTTCTTTAGAATCTGCCCTCAAGAAACCGGTTTTAAAAAGCTTGAAATATACTTCTATTGTGAATTATGTGGACTAGGTACAAAACTCAAATGCAAACGTCTAATGCCCCATACTTTAATCCATAATTCTAATAAAAATATCTAATAGAAAAAACATAAGTTTCATATTCAGACCTAAATTAAATACTTAATTCTTTTACTCCATCTCTATTTCTTGATTAACCAACTGATAACTAGCCATAGGCTTAGCTTTAGCAATAAAATCTTCAAAATTAAACCCGAGTTTATGTTTTATACTGAAATTTGTAGGAGAAATTTGTGAATACTCACATGGGTATATATTAACATCACTAATATATTTTGAATTTATTTTTGGACTTAAAGATTTCATAGACAAAGCTTTACTTTTCTGTTCAGATTCATTATAATGTTTTGTTATCATACTACCTGTATCATTAAATTCACTTTTTGGGCTGAGTTGTGGTTTAAAAGTACATTCATGCATTAATTCTATATCTTTAATTTTCCTCCATTCAGCTTTTTTATTATCGATTTGCTTTTTCCAAGTCAATGACCTCTCGACTATATTTTTTTTTCCTTCGCGGAATTTAGTCTCAGATTTCCTTTGTCCCTGGGTTTTAGTGTTTTTAAACATATTAGGTGGTAAAGGACTTCCCATAACTTCTTCTAAGCTAACTCTTTCATGTTCATTTTCAAGTTTTTCAGGTTTTTTAGCTTTTTCTTTGTTTTTACCAAATTTTAGACTTGGGCTTTTTATAATTTCGTTTTTTGTTATCTCGTTTGCTTGAATTGATTGTGAAAGCCAAGGTTCAAGACTTTCCTGTTGGATTTTCGACATGTTTTTATCATCTTTGATTATTGAAGCTTCAATCATGCTTCGGTTTTTAGCTTCACCAATTTTCCTTGATACGGTATTGATTTCAGGTACTTCTCTCATTTGACTTATCATGTTAGCTTTTTGCTCCATTCTTTTGTTAGAAAGTTTAGTTTCTACGACCATATGTCGTTCTATAAGGCTTTCAGCAATATTTACTTGACCAAGTGAGGTTGATTTTTTAATGGAAGACTCTTTAAGAGGACTTTTTAGACTCACATAAATCATTTTACTAAGCCCAGGGTCATAATCTGAACCTTTAATATTTTCATCCTTTTGCTCGCTTGGAGATTCCATTAATTATTTAAATAAATCATAGGTTTTATTTCTATCTAACTGAGAATGATAAGGATAAAAATACTGATTAATGCTTATGGCCTCTTAGTTTCCTATCTTCCCTTTGTCTATTTTCTATTTTATGCTTCCACCTTTGAGCTATTTCTGAATTGCCTTTTGCTAACCATACAAGATCTTCTCTATACCTCCAATCACTAGGTAAAGGATTCACAACAAATTTGTGAAAGACTGGTGTGTGAACATTAGAATCCCACTCTTTAACCCCATCAAAACTCAACCCTTCAAGCCAACTTCCTGTAATTTCACACAATTTATTCCCTTTGCATTGTATTTCCCCAGTAAAATCATCATTTTTCCCTATAGCTTTTTTAAACCAAGACTTTTTCCTCTTAGGTCCAAAAGATATAGTCGCAGTAAGGCCGTTTTTCTGGTCTTCAAAAGTCATTTCATGCGCCCAATTGACTGTTCTTGAACCAAAAATCATCCCCCCAGCTCTGAACTGCGGGTAAACATATGTGACGACCTGTCCTGAGTCAAAAATCACATTGACTTTTCCGCTGAATCCTCCAACAAGTGAGTTTTTTTTGAATTTCCCAACAAGTTCTAAATTCCCTTCAAGTTTAAACCCATTTCCTATAATTTGAAAGTTGGTTATAGGTGGATGATGGACTGTATGTTCACAAAATGCTTCTGTTCCATTTGGCCAATAAGCTTGTAAAGTCTCTCCTAATAAAGGATTAAATGGCTTTTCTTGACTTGGGGCAACATAAAGTCCTGCTACAGCCATGAGGATTACTTTTTTAAATCTCTCTAATATGTCCAATCTTTGTATATTGTCTAAAAATACTGGCATAAAAGCCCATCTATCTAGCATTCTCTCTAATGTGGACCTGGGCTCAAATAACCTTATTGGTAAACTTAATCCAACTATTCCTTTACCTTTTAGAAGACATGCAGTAACTTGGGCTATTACTTCCATAATAACCCCACCTTGATTTGCTAGAACTCTTTCATCTGTACATAATAATCCGCCTTCAGCTTGAAGTTCATATCCTATAAGCTGAGAAGCTTTATCTACTGGACGGTCTTGATTCAAATGTTTTATTGACAAGTAGGTTGGTGGTGGGGTAGAAGAGTCATATGGTGTACCAATTAGCAAAGAGAAAGGAGGAGAACCAATTTGAGTTGACCAAACTTTTGGATCGCTACCATCTCGAGGTGTTGTGCATGGGTCGTCTTGTTCCATTGACATATTATTGCTCTGAAGTGTTTTTTTTTGGAATATGCAAGGTAATATAGAGAAATTGAGGTGTGTTGAAGGAAGTTGTAGAAGTTATTATGATTTTCTTTTTGGGTTGGTGATTTTTGGTTAGGTTTGGAGGTTGTAATTTTTATAGGAAAATTCAATAAAATTATGGAGTTTCGGTGCTGAAGTTTTGTCAGTTTATAAATTGAGTTTTTTATGATATAGAATTGTTGTAGACTTGTTGTGTTAATTATAAGGATTAAGAATAAAAGTCATATGACTACAGCAGAAAGAAAAAATACGAAATAATTTGTTTAGTTTTTGCATCAGACACCAGTTTTATAATGGATATTTTTAATACATAAAGTAAGCAATTTTGCTTTAGATTAAAAAAATCAATTAATGATATTTCATATAAATTTATCTATGCTCTATGTTGTAAATATCATAATTATTATATAATATTCTATTCTGAACTACATATCTAATATTCTTATAGCCACATACAATAAAATCTCATTAAAACCATTATTTTATACCTTCAATTTCAGAAGAGACTTGAAATATAAAACTAGTCGGCATTTTAAATATACTACTAATCACTGACTGGCTATTAGCCGAAGCCCTATTCTCAACTGTATTATCCTTAAGTACACACCCAACGCTAGAATCTTCAGACTTAAACTTATTCTTATGCACAGGGTGATTCCCAAACCTATATTTTTCTTCAACATCCATTTTCTTAACCTTAACCTCAGCTTTACTAAGTTTATTCTCATAATAAATAACCAATTCTTTATCTTCAAGTAACAAAAGTATCTTCATACATATAAATTACATCAATTTTCACAGTCTCAATCAAAAAACTTATACAATCAAAATACGTATAAGATTTCCTTTGTTTTTAACCCTGAAACACATACAACCAAAGCGTTTTCTCCAAAGAAATTATACTTTAAAAAATCGCACTTGCAAACTTTACATAAAGCTTTAACTAGTGTATAATGCCCAAACCTACAAGCAATCATCGCGCAGTTTTCTCCTTTTTTTTCACAAGGTTTCTCTAAATCAAACATAGCCGGCACTTTAGAAAATATTATACAAAGCTAAAACTATAGCAGAATTTCCTTTTCACAAGCTTTTTGTATAGGAGTATAAAATTTATATACCGATTTCCTATCTTCGCTATCCAAAAACAAAGTGTCTGATTTTTCTTCAACTTCAATTTCCTTATCTATAAAAACAGGTAAAAAATAATTTAAAAACTCTAAATACCCATGCTTACAGATATAATACATAGTGTCGAGGTTAAGTTTTCCAATTTTCTTGACAAATCCATCATAACTCGCCCCTTTATCTTTTAAAAATTTAAATATATTAGGACTGTCTATAAAAAACTCATAAGTCAAAGCATTAACTTTATTTTTACCTACTTCAACAATTTCAGAATCTATATTTAACCCATAAAAATTCATCTCATTTATAATAATTTCAAGTTTTTCTGTATCATTATCATTTATACTTTGTATTAATTCTTTACCTAAATATTCCTTTCTTATTATATTCGAAGGTTTAGAGCATCAAGAACTTTGTCCCATTTATAGTTTTTATTACTTAAATCACTTTTTCTAATAGCATCTCAGAAAACTCATTGTAATCGATATACCCATTAAGATCTTTATCAGCTTCTGATATTATAAAATCGACTTCTTCATTTGTTAAAGGTTCACCCATAGTCGTCATGACACGTTTGAATTCAGAAGGGTCGATTTTCCCATCACCATTTCTGTCGAACATGGCAAAATAACGGCAAACATCTTCTTTTGTTATGGTTTCGCGGATTTTTTCAGCATAAAGTTTGAGGAAGTCTTTGAATTCTATACGCCCAGTCCCTGAACTATCTGATTTTTTGATCATACTTTCTAGATCGCTTTGGGAAGGGTTGAGGTTTAGGGAACGGAGGACTTTGCCTAGCTCTTTTGAAGAGATGGTCTGATCTTTATTGATATCAAAAATGTCGAAAAGCCTTTTACATTGGTCGATCTGTTCTGGAGTTAGTTTATCAACCATATTGTTTTATTAGAATATACCTTCCATTAGTTTTTTGTATTTAATATAAATTGTTATAAATTTATATAGATTTTCATACTAAAAAATCTTTGAATAGAAATAAACATTTTGACATATAACAATATCTATTATTCTATACTGAAAGAGCTAGTTTCTTGTTTAGTATAGCACCTTCTGCATTGTATACAATAAAAAGGATCTGACTTTCTACACATAAAGCAAACAGAACACTCATCTGGGCATTTATATTTTAAATCAGACTGATAAGGTCTTTTACAGAATGAACAATTTTTTATTATATGCTCGGTTTGGATTGATGACTCTGTTGGCTCTTTAGAACATAAATCAAAAGATGAATCGCTTAAACTCCTAAGTTCTTCTATACTTTCTAGTTCTGAATTTTTCCTTAAACATTCTTGAACAATTAGAATAATATCTTTGTTTACCAAGTTATTTTTTTTCAGCTCACGGGCGAAACTTTTGACTAAAAAAAAAGCTAGAGACTTACTATCGTTTCCTTTTGGTATAGTTCCTAAAATACTTTGTTCATATTCATTTTCATCAAAATCGTTTTGTTTATCTAAAAAAGGATAATCATCCAAAAGCTTTTGATTAAAATTTTCATTATTCTCTTGTTCAACCATTGCTTCAGAATACGCTAAATAATAAATATTACTATGCATAACCAAATGCATAATCGGATATTTACCCAAAGACCTACTTATAAAATCATCTTTTTCTACATCAAAATCATTTTTTATTGAATCATGAACAATTTTATATCTCTCAATTTTAATACATAAAGAATCAGCAGCTTTTAATAATAGTGAATAAGCAAGACTGTCGATATTTTCCCCCGAAATAATTTTACTGATTTTTTCTTTTTTAGATTTCTCAATCATACTTGCTAAAATGTATTTAAAACCTTTTTCTATGCTCTGGACTATAGCATAATTTGAAGGTTTTTCGATATAAGTTTTAATACAATTTAAGCCTTCGAATGGAGAAATTGTTAGAATATAATCAAAAAATTTATAGTAATTTTGAACGTATTGTGAGTCTTGATTAGAGAGAGTTATGGATTCTGTTTTATGATTTTGAAGATATATGATTAAAGCTCTGATATAATCTTCATGATTTTTGAATCTTGCGATGAGTTCTAGAATGCCTACTCCTAAACACATGTAAAAGGAATTTGAAGGAAATGTAGAGATGTAAGCGATATGTGGGAATTTAGCAGGACTATATACGAACTTGGAAGTTTTGTATGGGATATTTTCCATTTATAGATAATATAAAGTATTAGTTAAGGTGGCTTGGGTATAAGATGGAATTTGATGAATTTTAGATTTTTGGGATTTTTGAGGATGATGAAGGATTGATGTAGGAATGTAAGAGTTGAAGTTGGATTTTTTAGTTTAATATAAGTATTTTTTATATATTTTTAGTTTGTAAAGGAATATTGTGAGAGGGTAAATGCTGGATGAGATTAGTGTTAAAGATTAATGCTCGTAGGTTTTATATGTGAATTAGAAAGTCTGAGTTATTAAGAAATTATACAATAAATCATTAGTTTTACTAAAATTTTATAACTATCTCATATTAAAATATTTTTGTTTCACATATTTAATATCCTAAATAGTTCAATTCTAATTCAATTTTTTTCAAACTTCGTCTTTTTCTGGGTCTCAACCCAAGCATCAATCCTAGCTTTCAATTCCAAATCTTCCACTAAATCAGTAACTTTTAACGGTTGCCTATTAAATGGGTCATTTTCATCACTAAGCAAATGCCTAACAATATTAACCTTATCAACAATAGTCCCTGAAGGCAATTTTACAGGGTTTTTCATTAAATCATATGAAATCGCACATAAAAACTCTTCAGGGATATCTTCCATCTCAGGTTCCCATCCTTTTCCATCATATTCTTGAGCTTGGTTTATGAATTTTTTGAAATTAATCTTCTCATCATATCCTAAAATTGATCTTTTCATGCAAATATTTAATGCTTTATTGTAAACATCAAGTGAAAAAGACCTTTTATCTTTTATTAAACATTCAAAGAACTCAGGATGACGTGAAATGTTTAAGTATATTTTTAAAAGGTCACTAAGAAGTTGTTCAGGGCGAAAGTTGTACTCAGCAGGATTATCTACTTTAATCTCAAGGCATTTTGGACCACAAAGCATTTGTAAGTAATTATTAAGAATAGCTGCTGTACGCTCACCGAATTCTTCAGTAATAAAAAGAGGGGAATTCCAATCAGAGATTAGTTTTAGCATGCTGATATATTCATGTGATTGTTGCATCATATATTTGCAATTGCCGATTGTTTTGGATAGATCTTCTTGTTCTTCAGAACTCAGCTCAGGGCCTTTGCTTTTAAGTTTTTTAATCTTAGTCAATTGATCAATACCTTCTTTCAAACAATAATTAACATCATTCAATATATAATTGACAAATCTCTTAAAGTATTCTTCATTCTCCAAAGCTCGTGTATTATTTTGATATAACGGATGTTTCCAAAGGAATTCAAAAATTTTCCAAGCATAATGCCTATACTCAAATTTATCATAAAACTGTGAATGCCCACCCCCAGCTTCAATTTCTACATAAAACTTCACTAATCCTTGCATAAAAAACATTTGAAATAAAAAGTGTCTATCAATAATCGAATTGATTTCCCCACTTTTTTTCCCTTTTAACAAAAGACTAAAACCTTTAACAAACTTAGCACGAATATAAGGATTAGTAAAATGTTCAGGACTATTAATAATAACAGTAATTATTGTTACTAAATCTGATATTTGAGCTCCTGACATAGAATCAAGTATATCTGTTTTTATTTCTTGCATACAAACAATAAATTCACTAATATCTTCAAGAAAATATTCTGGGATTATTGATAATATTTGAGAAGGAGGTGGAAGGGGTAATGTTTCATTATAACCTATCCATTTTAGAATAAGGCTAATTGTTAAAGAATTAAGCTTGAGGATAAGAGAGTTACGATATGGGTCAATAACAATCATTTCAAAACAATATCGGATTTCAGAGTAATATTCAAAGTCATTTTTTTCTTCTTGAGAAGTTTTTTTTTCTAGTCTTGAGAGAACTCGGTGAATATCAATTATAAAATTCCAAGCTGTAGTCCAGGAATAATGAAACATTAAACAACAACTGTAGTAAAATTCTGTTATTGTACCAGATTCAGTAGGAGGGACTGATAGTTTTTCAATTTTATTACAAAGAGGTGTGTCTTGGATTTTAATCATTTGAGGATTAGAAACCATGTATGTATCTGAGATTTTTTTAACCCTTTCATCATCCGGGTTTAAAAATGGTAAACAAATTTGTAATAAAATATCAAGTAAATTAAGACAGTAGTTATCTCCAGGGCAAGTTTGTGCTGTACCTGCACCAATTCTATTCCCAAGTTTAGCTTTCCCTGCACTGCTAACAACTGAAGAAATAAGCCAATCCATAGTTTTTTTCCTGTTTTCTTTTAAAAGCGCTTTAAAGACAGATGTGGTTGTCATAGCATATTTTTTATACATATTCGAATACTTTTCAATAGCTCTTTTATAATCAACTGCATATTTAAGAGACTTAATTTCACCACCTACTTTTTCTCTGACGGGATCGGGTGGACCAGGCATTCCTGGCATTTTATCAAAATATCCAGGTTTAGGGAATAGCCCTGGAGATAAATAACCACCGAAAAGAGAATTCATTTCAATTTCTGCCCCGTTCCATAAATCATTTATAAGGAAATCATGTATTAAAACTAGTGGGACTGCTTTGATCTCAAATAAATCCTTTAAAATCCCAGTCATCACACCAGGATCATCTAATAAATTCATCCTTTTAACTTTCATATTCATCTGTGTCTGCAAATTTGTCAGAAGCCCTTCACAAAACTCAGGATCTTCTCTGTTCCAATACTGCATCATAAGCACTAAAAAGTCTTTTGAACCTCCATATTCCAGGAAATCAAGCACTCTAAAAGCCCCAAGTTGAGTTCCTGACAAAATGCATTGAGGATATTGATTGGGGAACATCTCAGATTGATATATACCTAAAGCTGTGAAGTTTATCAAAATTTCTTGTAAATAGCCTAATAGCTTCTGAGCTCGAAGGTTAGACACATTGATATTTTTCTGAGATTCATTTCTTGCTGTATAATAACATTCTGATCCAAGGCTTAAAAGAGTTGTTTTAGGTAACGAAAACCTTTCAATAACAACATTATCAACAAATGATGGATCATCCATTAAACTTGACTTCCTAAACCGAGATAATTCTAAATTTACATTAGGAAGTGTTACAACATCATATCTAAAACCAGATGCTGAAGTTTTCATAGGATCTTTTGTTAATGCAACTTTTAAAACCCTTTCAACCAATATGATTTCTAAAGACAAAAGATCACTTGCCATTTATAATCTAAACTTTTTCCCTAAATCTTTTCAAAAATTTTCTAAAAATTATTCAATAAGAATGCACATTTAATTTATCTAAATAATAATGCAAGAGTTTTTTATCAGACCGCATTCTATTTTCCCACAGTTGCAGTAAGACTTATTCGTTTCTTGAGGTACTTCATCTTCAGAATTCATTTCTAAAATTTCTTTTTTCTGTATTTCCTTTTCATTTGAAAAAATGTTACTTGATGGATCAGGTTCAAAGTCAACCGATGATTCCAAAGACTCGGTTTTATCTTTATTAGCCTCAGCTTGAGGGATTTTCATTGAAAGTTTTTTCTGAAAGTCTTCACTTGATTTAAGCCCAGATAACATAAATGTTGGGTTTCTTTCAAATTTTCTTGTAAAAGGTGAAGCCATTTCAAAGTCTACGAGGTTTTCTTCAGGGTCTTCAACATCACTTCTTGCAAAAATGTCATCTTCAATCTCATTAATAGAAACTTCTGAGTTTTCAACTGATACATCTAATGAATTTACCCGACTTGCAACTTTAGTTTTAGTTCTTGCTAATATTGCTGGTGGTTCTTCTTCAATTATTTCAATTGGATTGTATTGTGAGTAGCTATCTTTAATTTTTGATAATGGAATTTGTTTCCCACATGCAGCAAAATCAGAATTAGGGACATATGGAGGCCAATAGTCAATTAGGTTTTGTGCTTTACCTCCATATTTTTCTTCTACTTGATATGGATTGAAAAAAGTCATCATTTCAGGTGAGTATGAAGCATTAGAGATTTTGATTTTTTCAATTGTAATGTCATCAAGAAATGGTTTGATACAAGACCACATCATCCAAATACTCTTGGGTGGGTTTATTATATAATTAACACCTAATCTGCAACGATAGTTAGCTTGGAGGATATTAAGAACTTGCTTAAGAGATGTGATTGATAAATTACCAAGACCATTTTTACCTAAGTCCGTTAACACAACCCAGCTTTCAATTTGCCCAGGAAGAAGCATTTTGTCAACAATATAATCTAAGAGGAAGCATAAGACATTTGTATAATCGTCTATAGAGTTCTATATAGAAGATACTTCTTTAAAATTAATCTTGGTAAAATTCATAACAATCAAAGGTCGAAATTTTTGGTCCCTACCATGAATATAAAATACTCCTGAGTTCTATATAGGAGTTACTAGCAAGTTAAATACTTTCGGATATAAACTATAGTAACTGTCGGGGATAACCGATCTTCGCCATTGTAAATGCTGTACTAAAGCTTTGACTGCATTACGAGTTTTCCAGCTTGTGCCATAGCAAAATCGTAAAAGATGGTTTTGAGTCCATTCTTTAGGTATGTCAAGGCCTTCAATTTTACCGTTAATGATTTCCTTTAATAATCGGGAAAGCTTAGTTTTTTCAAACTCAGTCAATGTTTGAGCTTCAAAAATAAAACGAACTGCCTTCTTCCCCGTGCCTCTGATCACATCTTCACCACTTGGCCAGTAACGATATGCATCTCGTGGTACCAAAATGCACTTAGGTACAGGAACAGCTTTACCAGACATTTGTTTTTATTAATAAACCAATATACTAATCTGAAAAAAATCTTATTATAATCTAAATTGAAACCCCAAAAAACTATATTATTCAACTATTATATTTATATCACTCAGAATATAGTTCATAAATCCAGATTATTATTTATTATAGGAATTTTTAAACTAAAAACAATAAGTTTATGTTTATTTAATACACATTATTTATGGAAAGTAAAAATATCCCTCTTAACCTTATTGAAAAATCAGACGAAGAGTTCTTTGATGCAGTTGAATCATTTGAAAGTTCCTCAGAAAAAGCTTTTAAAACTTTTAGCACCCCAACTCTTAAGGAATTCTCCCCAATGCTAAAATTATTTTCAAGTGAAAGCGGTTTTACAGTTAGTGATTTTCAAAGCGATACTCAAATGGACCGATCGATTCTATCCAAGCAAATAATAAATAACAGGGATACTCGTACTTGGAACAGAAAGGAAAAGCTTAAGAAAAAAAACAAGGAATTTTATGAATTTCCCAATTTGCAGCTGGTGCAAGAATTTGAGATTAACCAAAAAGGTAATTGTATTATGAACTTTAGCCCTGATGGCCGGTTTATTAGTATTGCAGGCGATAACCCGACGATAATTTTATATGAAATTTGCAGACAAAAATTCCCTGATGAACAATTTTTGTTATATGATGAACCATTTCAAGTATATACTGGACATACTTATACCGTTACTGACCTTTGTTGGTCAGGAAGTTCATTATTTTTTTTAAGCTCAGCCCTTGATGGTATGGTTTACAAGTGGAGTATTGCTCAAAAAACCCCTCAAACTCTCTATAAACATAATGTTGAAGTTATCTGTATAAGCATACACCCACAAAACCAAGAACTTTTTTTCACTGGATGCAAAGATAATCGTGTCCGAATATGGAACATGAGTATCTCAAGAGTAGATTGCGATATAGTATTAGAAGGTGAAATCACAACTGGAACTTTCAGTCCAAATGGTCTTTTAATTGTAGGTCTTACTATAGGCATTTGTAATATTTTAACATACAATTGCTTTTCAAAAACCTTACAAGTAATATACAGAGTAAACTGTAGGAATAAACATGGACCAAAAAGTTCAGGTAGAAAAATAACAGGGATTGATTTTGTTGATGAGAATTTATTTTTAATCTCATCAAACGATTCTAGAATAAGACTTTTCACAACAGAAAACTATGAAATCAAACAAAAATACAAAGGGCTTAAAAACGAAAGTAGTAAAATCTCAGCAACCTATAATAAAAGCTCTGCCCATGTTATTTCAGGTTCTGAAAATGGGAATGTGTATATCTGGAATTTGTTTTCTAAATACGTGCCGAAATTTAACCCGATTTTTACTAAGAAAAAAAGGTATAAAAATTCAAGTTATGAGTTTTTTACAATAGAAACTCATAAATCATGTTCTTATGCTAAGTTTGCTCCAGAAAAAACCGTTAGTGAAGTTCAAAGACGTTACATTGCAGCTAAGCAAAACTGGCTTGTAAATAATATTATATTAGTAGCAATACGAGGATCTCTGCTTGTGTTTTACAACAAAGAAGCCACGAAGCCATGGTCTAATAATCAAAATAGATCTTTTGCTTAGAGACATAAAATAGTTACAAAAATCTATTTATTTTAAAGCAAAGTTCTTTATTTCTTCCCTCGCTTTTTGGCTGTCGTGTGATTGTTTTTTTTCTTTTTAAGAGATTCTTGTTCTTTATGTTCTTGTTCCTCCATCATTTCTATACAGTTCTGGAAATGCTCAGGTAAGTCTTTAATAACTATGTTTTTTCCGCATATGTCACATGCTTCAGTTCTACTTCCACAATGATCTTCATGATCAAGAAGCGATTGGAGATCCATAATAGCCCCACAATATAAGCAAGGTCGTGGTTTTGCATTACAAATAGTTTTATGTAAAGGTAATTCAGTGATATCTATAGATTCTGAACAATAAGGGCACTTTGCTTTTTTGTGAAATTCTTTATCGTGATCTTTTTTCTTGATTTTAGGAATTGATTGCTTGCATTGTGTACAGAGGACTATAAAACGACTGCAATGTGCCTCGTGAAGCTCAAAGATTTCGCTTGGTATATCTTTTTTGCTGTATAAAATTTACCAATTTGGACAATCTGGCATTTTATTTACAAAATATTTTAATTAATGTAGTTTATGTATATAGAAAAGAAGAATGAATAGTAAGTGATAGTTAAGATGAGAATATATTATAAAGGTTAGGTTTAGATTTAAAAAATAGAGAATGTAAGAGGAGGATGAATTTTTATGAGAAATTTGTAGATAATTAAAGGGAAAATGAAATTTTGGGTTGCTTTTATCCTGGAGAATATACAGTTTTATAGATTTTATTTAGGTTGGATATAAAATGTTCATTATTTTATAGCTGTGACTATAAGTTGGACAATATTTTATTGTGTATATTTTTGATATGCTGCTTATGCTTATCTTCTCTATTTTATTATAAAACTTAAGAGTGAAGATTTCTTAAACTAAACTATTACTAACTTAATATCTAAGAAATAATGAAATTCAAAGAATCACAAGTTTCTCCTAATAAACTTTTGATTTTCATAATATGCTCCTGGGTGCATCCTGAATTTTCCATAATAACTCTTTTGCAACCTAAAGCTTTAATACTCCTTACAATATTTTCTTCAAAATTTTTATCAATAATCCTATTGTTGTGTGAAATATTCAAACATTCCACATTCTGAATAATCATTTGCTTACTTAGCTCAGCTAAAACTATCAAATCAACTGGTTCGAGATTGCTGTTAATAATTTCTAAGTTATATATTCCATGAAGCTTTTCTATATCCCAAACATATTTGTGAACTTTTAATTTAGTCAGATTTGTATATTTCATTGATGATATAAGATCTTTTATTTGATCATAAAATTTTTTGTAATTTTCGGACATTGATAGACTAATACACTCTGGATAATAAATTTTTTTGTAATTTTCGGACATTGATAGACTAATACACTCTAGATTTTTATAAAAATCAATTCTATCTATTAAAGAATCTAAATCCTATAGCTTAGTAATTTTAAAGTGCAATTTTAAGATTTTCAATGGGAAGCCAGAAAAAGTATCTATCATTTTTTTGTTTTCAAAATGATTGTTTTGATTTGGATATACTAGTTTTAATGTCAGCACTTCAAGACAAGAAGTTTTAATTTTGTTCAAAACATTTTCAAGAATTCTATCATTTAAAATGCAATGAGAAACATATAGGATTTTAAGATTTTTAGCATAAAAAAAGCAAGAAATGTCATGATCATCATTTTGATAATCTTCCTTCACAACACTATATCTGATAGTGTGAAGATATTGAAGATTTTTAATATTTTTTTTTATCAATCCATTATTAATAGGTCTGCCATTGCAAATAATAATAAGCTCTTTAAGAAAATGAAATAATTCGATAAAGTTTATTTTGAATATCTGATATTGATGATTATAATTGTTCTTATCAACTTTAATTTGAATTTTTTCTGCATTAGTTTCGCATTCAAAAGTGTTTAAAATATGCAGGTTTAATGAAAGTGGCTCATAAATCTTCAAAAAATCAGATAAAATTACAGGTATCGATTGACAATGGATAAAATAATATGATTTACCACGACCATAATATGATAAATCTAATTTTTTATTTAAAAATTTAACTAGATCAAAAACCTTTTTATCACAAGACTTTACTTTCTCTATATCGATAAAA
Source organism: Stentor coeruleus (assembly GCA_001970955.1). Taxonomy (NCBI): domain Eukaryota; phylum Ciliophora; class Heterotrichea; order Heterotrichida; family Stentoridae; genus Stentor; species Stentor coeruleus. The sequence continues at coordinate 4,153 of MPUH01000917.1, read as the reverse complement.
TTAACTGTTTTTAAATTTTTATTATTTTTAATAGCATTCATTAATATTTTGCTGTACTTCATTAATAACCCTGAATTTTCAAAACTATTAATATAATTGAAAGTTTTGAGATTTTTATTGTTTGATAAAAATATTTTTATATCTTTTATATCTTTTAAATTTTCTAAATAACATTCATAGATAGAAACTTTCTCATAATTGCTTTTATTTTTAATAAATTTCATAATATTTGCATTGGAAGTGAATGAAATATAATCATTATTTACAGTCAATCTTTTAAGTTTCAAGCGGGTTATTGTATTATTTGATTTTATGCGTTGATATAAGATTTCATAAAAACCATGACAACAATGACTTACATTTAAAGATAAAAGCCTTGATTTAGAGATATGGTTGTAGAATATTCTAGGATTAATATAGCATCCATCACATTGGCAATCGATTTTTAGCTTCTTCATGGTTTTATTACCTTTTAAAGAAAAAAATAAATAACTATCATTAAGTTTACAATCAAGACTTAATAACCCTTTAGGAAAGAAATTACTGTAATCATATTTCACTAAGCCTCTATCAGAGTAAAATCCTTGGATTTGAAATTTTAATTTTTGTAATGACTTCAATTTCTTTATACATTCAATAAATACAAATATTGACATAGACGTACGCTTTAAATTTAGTTCTATTAACTCTGTAAATTTAGTTATTAGAATTACAGCACAGAAGGAAGATAATGTAGAATTATTAAAAATGATATTTGCATATCGACTTATCATTTTTTCCTTTTGATCAATGAATTTTTTAGTGCTAATTTTTTTGCTTGTTGCAGCAATTTTTTTTATATTGATAGATTTATTAGATTTAGCATTCAAAACTTCAGATACATTATCAGAAATTAATAAAGCATTTTTTAAAACCTTATAAAGTATAAAATTTATTATTGAATCTTGGTGGCAATTGTAAGAATAAGATATTAATTTCCTATTTTCCTTTTCATTTATTTCTAAAACATCGATTTTATTCATTAAAAGCATTTGAATATTATACCCATTGAAGTATTTAATTTTCCCTAGTTTGCAATACTCAATAATTAAATTTGCTATTGATGGATAAATATTATAAGGATAACCACCAAAATTTAAATCCAGATTTTTTATATTTTCTGAGCTTTTTAAGAAATAGTCTAGTGATACAAAATTTGGATTATTTTCTGAGTTTTGCTCTTTGATTTCATCATTAGACATTATAAAACTTAGAGAAAGATCCTCTATTAAAGTATGTGCAAGATTTTCTAAAAGTAAACGCAAATCTCTGGCTTTTACTTTGCTATCTCTACTATTATCATATAAATGAAGAGTTTTTAAGTTTTTTAAAGAGCAAACAGTTTTAATAAACAATTTATCATATATCATAAATGAGTCATTTATTTTGAGTTTCTCCAAAAACAAAGATTCCTTTAAAAATGTGAATAAGGCTTTAGCTGAGAATTCATCAAAACAAATACTATTTTTAAGATTGATAGATTTTATTCTTTCGTCTGCTTTAAAAAATTTCCTGAAGACCCTCCCATAATCCAAAGTTAAATTTTCGAACTGAATTTTATTTTCTAAAGTATCTATAAACGTGTCTGAACAATCTCTGGATTCTATAGATAATTTCTTTAAATATATTCTTTGATTAATAGCTTTAAGGTAATCTTCTATAGAATTATTAGAAACAAATTTGAACTTATTTAAACTCGGTAAGTTATGTAAATTTGAAAACAATTCGTAAATATAATTTTCCTGTGCATAATCATCTAAAATCGTTAAAACTTCGAGATTTTTCAACGATAAAATAAAAGAAATAAATTTTGTCACAGAGGGTGCAGAAGTCAGAGGGATTTTATAATCCTCGGGATGGTAATATGATATAATTATCTTTAGTTTTTTCAAATTCTGATAGCGAATACAATCACTAGGATTAATAGAATAATTAAATTCACCATAATTGGTATTATAAGGACGACAGAGTTTAACTGATAATGATGTTCTACTCAAATAACAATCTTTTACTAAGAAGTAAAAATAAGAATTTATCTGAGGCATTACATTAAAGCATATATATGTGTCTAGATAATCGAGAATCTCTACCCATAATACATTTTTCAAAGCAGCTGAATTCAATAATATCTTATTTTGCTCAATTCTTTTTATTGAAGTAGAGATTTTTCGAGGCTTTTCATCCGAACTCTCACTAGATTTTCTTCTCTTTACAGGGATATCCATATTTATATTAGTGGTGTTTAATGTTTGTCTAATAAGCTAAAAATTTAAATTCTAAATGCTTTTTGCCAATTTTTTATCTTTATCACTAATCAAAAGTATTGTTAGTGTAGATAGCACGCAAATATTGAAATTTTCATTAGCTTAAACATTTACCCTTGAAATTTCTTAATATTTCTATAGGAAAACCTCGTCTCAGCAACTTTATTCCTCACTACTCCTAAGTCTTTAAATAAAGTTTATATATAAAAAATATATTTTGATAATAAAATAATTTGTAATCTTCTTTGTTTGATTACTTTGCATTGAATCTTATTCTTCATTCTTCTCAATCTTCCAAAATATGTTTGACAACCAAAGTTTTATATTCTTATCTCATTGATAGATTTCAAATTATAGAGCTTCTTGATAATCCAATAGATATAAGATGAGTGTACTTCATAGGAATTATTATTCTACACTTCTTTTCAATTTTTGATTAAGTTATAAATATATAGAATAAAAATTGATTGTGCAGACCGATTTTTTATATACCTACGATAAGGTTGTTGAAATTACACTTATTTCTCTAGCTATAAAAATCTAAGATTACTATATGGATACACTCAAAAATTGGTTGCATATTTTTCCGAATAATTTTAGACTTAGAAATTTTTAATGTTAAAGTGGGTGATAGTTAAGATGGCATGGTTTAAACCTTGTCCGATCGAGGTTTGTTTATCCTACGATCTCTTTCTTTGGTCAGTTTCGGTATTTTAAACCACTCGTTGTCGCTGGTTATGTGACTTTTTATATAAAATAGAAGGTAATATTTAAGATGAAAATATATTATAAAGGCTAGGCTTAGATTAAAAAAATAGAGAATATAAAAGGAGGATGAGCTTATTATGAGAAATTTATAGATAATTAAAGGGAAAATGAAATTTGGGTTGTTTTATGCTGAAGAATATACAATTTTATAGATTTTATTTAGGTTGAATATGGAATGTTGATTTTTTGTAGCTGTGACTATAAGTCGGATAATATTTTGTCGTGTATATTTTTGATATGCTGCTTATGTTTAACTTCTCTATTTTATTATAAAACTTAAGAGTGAAGATTTCTTAAACTAAACTATTACTAACTTAATATCTAAGAAATAATGAAATTCAAAGAATCACCAGTTTCTCCTAATAAACTTTTGATTTTCATAATATGCTCCTGGGTGCATCCTGAATTTTCCATAATAACTCTTTTGCAACCTAAAGCTTTAATACTCCTTACAATATTTTCTTCAAAATTTTTATCAATAATCCTATTGTTGTGTGAAATATTCAAACATTCCACATTCTGAATAATCATTTGCTTACTTAGCTCAGCTAAAACTATCAAATCAACTGGTTCGAGATTGCTGTTAATAATTTCTAAGTTATATATTCCATGAAGCTTTTCTATATCCCAAACATATTTGTGAACTTTTAATTTAGTCAGATTTGTATATTTCATTGATGATATAAGATCTTTTATTTGATCATAAAAATTTTTGTAATTTTCGGACATTGATAGACTAATACACTCTAGATTTGCATAACTATCAATTCTTTTTATTAGAGAATCTAAATCCCATAGCTTAGTAATTTTAAAGTGCAATTTTAAGATTTTCAATGGGAAGCCAGAAAAAGCATCTATCATTTTTTTTTTTTCAAAATTATTGTTTTGATTTGGATATACTAGTTTTAATGTCAGCACTTCAAGACAAGAAGTTTTAATTTTGTTCAAAACATTTTCAAGAATTCTATCATTTAAAATGCAATGAGAAACATATAGGATTTTAAGATTTTTAGCATAAAAAAAGCAAGAAATGTCATGATCATCATTTTGATAATCTTCCTTCACAACACTATATCTGATTT
>MPUH01000916.1:0-29512 GCA_001970955.1 Stentor coeruleus | reverse complement strand
GGGGGTAATAGAGAAAATCCATATGAAAAAATTTCAGATTTCTGCACAAAATTAATAATTGGTCGTACTAGACAATTATCAGTTTATATCACAGATCAAGTTTATATTCTAGCTAAAACTGAACTTAAAAATGTTATACATGCTTATAATATAATTGAATCTGAGTACTTTAAGATCTTTTGTAAGGACAAGCTTAAAGACGAATACAAGAAAGAAAATCAAAAAGAAGTTATTAACATTTTTATAACAAATATAACCAGTCATAAACCTTTGCAATGCCCTGAATTAGTAGATATTAGAGATGCTGTTATGAGATTTATTATAAGATGTAGTGTAGCAGATTTAGATACTACACAACCTTTAACTTATTATATAGAAAGACCTGACTTTTGGTATGAAAATATCTCTGATGATAAACTTGCTAAATTAATTGAAGAACTGAACAATAGAAATATTACTATATCTAGCTGTTTTTGTTTATATGTGTGCTTGAATGAAACTATTAAAAGACCAATTGATCAAGGGAATACTATAGAAAGTAGAGGTCAAGAGCACAGAGAAATAAATGCTAAAAGAAATGAAGAGAATAAAAGCTGTGGAGGTAGAGTTCCTGTTAGAGATAGAACTAAAAATGTTGCAAGAAAAGTCAACTTAAACTAGAGATAATTAATCTTAAAAATAGCTTTTAATCCCCTTTGTTGATTTCCTCAATTTCTTTAAACACTTTTTAGTTTTATATTGGATTATGAAAGAGATCTATAAAAGCATTAGCCAATTAGTTCTCAGTGTATTTTTCATTTTTTTTATATGTCTAATTTTATGTATTTGCATATAAAATTTGTTGTATAGCATAAAAACCCAAAAATATCGAACTGTGAAGCTTTAGCTTGATTTTTGTACTTTTTCATAATGAATCTAACCATTAGTTTTAATATAGAATATGCTTAAAAACTTAAAAAAATTATCAACCGAGGTAATCTTAAAAAGTATTTTTATAGTTATAATTTCAGTTGTCTTTACTCTTTTCTCTGATATCATATTACTAGCCTTAAGGTTTTAGAGATCATTGAATATAGAAATTCCTTTATTAAAAAAAAAAAACTCAAACTTTGTATGTTTTCTTCCAAACTATTTACAGTATTATTTATTCAAAACAATAACTCTCAAAACAATAACTCCACCTCAAAAATTATCTATTTTTTCACCTTAGTATTATCTAGCATTTGGGCTATAAAATAATTATTACCTTAAGTTTTTATTACAAATTTTACATGAGCTTATTTTATCTGAAATATAGTGTTAGCAAGAAAAAATAAAGTAATTAGTTTTAAAATAATTTAAGCTATTATAGGCAAACTAAGAACATGAATAATAACATCCATAGATTATCTTCATTAATTTTCTTCCAAGTTAATTCAAATAAATAACTGCTAATCTTCGTAGTTTTGTTTATGGGAATTATATGAAACTTTACTATGTTTCAAAGACCATCGCTTATATAAAATTTTGTTCATATAGACAATATTTAAATCCCTAGAATTCCTCTATGATCCAGAAATCCTATTATTACTGTAAAAATATAAGATTTAATATTATTGCCATAGAATACATATTATTATATAAATAACTAATGTATATTCTTATATTTTAAAACACAAATTAAGTTTAAAGGTAGCTAATCATTCACACAATATAAGTTTTTTAAAGATCATTATCTATTATATTACTAACTAATTTATATCTTCTTTTGCTCACACTCTGGATATCTTTCAAGCCAACTTAGAAAAGAATTTCTATCGTATTTATTTTCATTTTCAATAAGTTTAGTCTCCACATTGTAAATTCTTACTACATCATTAATACCTAAATAAATAATACAATCTGCTTAAAATGTACCTGAATAATAAATACCTATATAAAAAATACGCCCTGAATATTTTTTACCTGATTTATAAGATACGAACTATTTGGGGTATACCTATGTTTAAAGTACATCCTAAATCGATTTTACCTTTTTATAAAATACCAACTATTTAGAGTATACCTATTTGGATAATACAAGCTTAATTAAAACATACCTATATAATAATTACCAACTATGTTGAATATACCTTAATAGATAATACAATCTAAATAATATTTACTAGCTAATTTTATAATACCTTTATAAAATTTACAAGCTGATTATTGATTACCTGGGTAGATAATACGAGCTTTTTAGAAAATACCTTAATATAAGTTACCTTAATTACTTTTACATTCTATTTATAAGATACCTATGTAAAAAATACTTGCTTATTTTATTATACCTTAATAAACTTCACCTATGTAAAGTTAACCATCTAAATAATAAATACCTTTTATATATCATACCTTAATATCTTATACAATCTGCTTTATTCTTACAAATAAAAATGTATTTCACATCACTTGATATATTGATTTCATGGATATATCTATTTTTCTTAACTAAATCTTTCTCGAAATTAATATAATTTTCTTGAACTAAAAAATCTACTTTTTGAGTTTCGTTCATGCTTCTAAATTTTTCTAGTTTTTGCTTACTAATGTATTGCATTTTTATATCTTTTTCAATATCTTCTCTTTCATTTATCTGGAAACTATTAAGTTTCTGTTGTAAATTCTTCAATTCATCACCTAAAACTTTTGTATTAACATTAGCTTTTTCAAGAGATTCTTCACTATCTTTTAATTTATCTTCCAATTCTCTTATTTTTTCCTCAAACTCTTCAATAATTTTTCCTTTAATTACAAGATTTTTTTCTAAAATTTCTATTCTTTTATTATCTTGATATAAATATTTTTCTTCATCTATCATATAATTTTCATAATTTTTATGTTCATTATTCTTCTTATTAAAAATATTTTGGCATTCAAGTTCTTCTTCCAATTTTTTAATTTTAACATAAGATAATTCTAAAAGCTCTTGCATAGTTAGGACTTTATTTTCTGTTTTTATTATTTCTTCTTGTTTCTCTTGGGAAACATTCTCAAACTTATCAAGTTCATTTTCTAATCTACTAATATTTTCATTAGCTTTTTTTAAGTATTTTTCTAATTTTTGCTTATCAGATTCATATTTCTCTATCTCAATTTGCATTTCTTGAATATTTTTCTGTGATTTATCAAGACAATTTTCTAACTCTTTTATTCTATTGTTTGTTTTTTCAAGTAATTTTTGCTTATCAGATTCATATTTCTCTATCTCAATTTGCATTTCTTGAATATTTTTCTGTGATTTATCAAGACAATTTATGGAGTTTGTAAGTTCTTTTATTCTTGCATATGTTTCATCATTCTGTTTTATGGTTAATAATTTTTCTGCTTCATAATTTTGGATAATATTTTCTTTTTCTTGACACAAAAATTTGATTTTACATAATTCTTCTTCTAAAGTGCTGATTCTTGAGTATGCTTCAAAGTATTTCATATTTTCAGAATCATGTAAAGTTTTATAACTCTGAGAATATGATTTCAGGTTGCTTTTTTTAATAAATTCTGGCTTTTCTATTTCGTTTTTAAATGTTTCTGTTTGAGTGGAAAAACCTTTATCTATGTGTAAAAAATTTTTAAGGTAAAGTTTAAATTCATCATGATTTTTGTAGGCAAAAATTAGATTATTTGCCCAAGTTACTATGCTTTGAGCTTCTTCATTTTGGTTATTTAGAATTAATAGTTTTATTTGGTTTTTTTTCTCTTTAGAATGAGAAATAATGTTCCTAAGATTGCTACTAATTTCAATCGTCATGAAATTTGCTAGACCGATGCTTTCAGATTCTAATAAGGTCAAAGCATTTTGCATAGTTTTTATCTTGGCAATAATAATAACTAATGGGTCAAAAGGTTTGAAGTAACAATGAGCTTTTGATTGATGTAATTCAATATGAAATTTACAAAATTTAGGGTTTCCTTGACATGTACATTCCCAATTAGCTCTTTCAGTGCAATTGGTGAACTTACAATTAATGTCCATACTTAAAATTATAATTTGGTTTAAATACATTTAATCATATACTCATATCATTACAAATAATAATTAGAAATCTTTATCATGGGTAAGCATATCTTAGTTAGGTTTGAGGAAAGCGTACTTCTAGTACTGTATAATGGGACTCAGAAAGACCCAAATGCTTCAAAGCTTCAATTTGATCAGCTTCAGGGGACTCAAGAATAGATCTAATCGAAGTATTTTCACTTTGAGCATCTGAGTAAGCTTGCCGAAAGATTGAACTAAAAACATGCTGATTCCGATAAGCTGGCCGTGTATAGGCTGAGTCTATATAATAAAGGTTTCCAGCTCGCCAATCGCTCCACTCAAAAAACACCATAATAAAGCCTACGATATACTCATCAATTTCGCATATGTAGTAAACTCCTTCTTCAGGACTCTCAAGAAGGTGTCTAACACCTCTTCTAACTTTCTCAATATCCAGAACCAGGTTCTTTTTTTCCAAACCTAAAGCCAAGTGCATTTCTGCTATAGCTTCTTCATCTTTACCCTGACCTTTCCTAACTATCATTATAACCCAATAAGCAAAAATATACCCAATCTAAACTTATCTAATAATATAAAATCTTATGATAAATCTAAATAATCTAACTCTAATAAATATGTTATTGACGCAAAACGCAGTGTCAAGACTCCTCAATGGCGCCAAGAAATCAGACTTCACTCCAACCGTGCAAATAATCGAAACATCTGTTCTGAAGAATGGGATAAAAATCATAATATCAGATGGTGACAATTGCACACAAGCGATATCCCTATGTCCTGAAATAACAAAATCAAATTATCAAGCATTTAAAAATCGGATAATATCTTTATCTAATTATCAAACAGGTATTGTTTCAGGGTTTATTTGTATACGGGTTTTAGAAATTGAATTACAACTTGAATGTGAGGATATCATTGGAGACCCAAGAGCATTAGAGAAAAAAGTAGAATCAGAGACTCCTAAGAATATTTTATATAAATTCTCTGAGCCTAAAATAAAAACTGAATGTGCTGAAGAGGATAAAGATAGAGAAACTGATAGAGAGACTGATAGTTTTTATGCACCTATATGCGCTTTGAGTATTACAAGTTCAGATTGGACAATTAAAGCAAGGGTTACTAAAAAAAATAAAATTGTTGTATGGTCAAAGACTCAGTCTGAAGGAAAATTGTTTAGTTGTGTACTTATGGATAGTAAAAGTGATGAAATACAAGCCACGTTTTTTAATGCAGCTGTGGATTTGTTTGAATCTAGAATAAAAGAAGGACGTGTTTATACTTTTTCTGGAGGTAATATTAAGTATTCAAACAAATCTTATGCAATTGTTAGCAATGATATTGAGATTAATTTTGATAAGAACTCTTTAATTAATGAAGTTGCTGATGATGGGAGTATTCCAAAAATAAGATTTAACTTTATACCTTTAGACAGACTACCAAAAGTTTCTATAGACCAATCAGTTGATGTTTGTGGGATTATAATGGAAATTGAGAAGCCAATAACAGTTATGACTAAAAAAGGGACACAAACAATAAAAAGAACTATGCTCATAACTGATTATACAGATTTTTCTATAGAAGTAACACTATGGGCAAGTTTAGCTCAACTCCCTGAATTCGATAAATTTGAAATAGGTGAAAAACCAATAGTTTGCTTTAAAAACCTTAAACTTAAAGATTTCAATAAACTCAGCTTGGCAAGTGATTTCCAATCAACCCATGTGATTTTTAATGTTGAAGGGATAAAAGAAGCTGAAAATCTTCAAACCTGGAAATTGCGTCAAGCAAGGATTTACCCTTCAACTCCTTTATCAGAAAGAAAAACCTTGCAAATTAAATATAAAACAACAGCAGAAATCAAAGAAGAATGGGGAAATTTCCTAAACCAGGACAAAAGTGATATTTTTCGGCTTATTGGGATTATAGGGAAGATTACGTTAAATGATTCTAGGAATATTTGGTATGAAGCTTGTGCAAATGGTACTTGTAAAAAAAAAGTTAATAAGAATTCTGATGGTCTTTTTATGTGTGATAGCTGTAATACAACTTCTGATAAATGCGAATATAGATATTTGTATAGTTTAACCATTAGTGATTGTAGTGGATATATTTATGCTACAGCTTTTGATGAAATAATGACTGAGTTGATTGGTATAAAAGCTTCAGAAATGCAAGATTTAGTTATGAACCAGCCGTTAAATGCTGAAGATAAATTGGCGGCTGTGTTTGGAAAATTTGTAAATGTTGTCATTAAAGCTGCAGAATCAGATAACAAAACTCGATATAAATTTACAATAAAGAATATTGATCCTTTTGACGCTAGTGCTATTAGTAAAATGCTGCTTAATGAATGCATAATTAAAAATTAGATAAATTGCTTTTGATGGTAATTGATTGCTGAGGATTAGTCTGATGTTTTGGTAGATAGGATTATGTAAAATTAATTTTTTTTTTTATTGAATTTAGGGTTGATGGGTTTAAAAAATAATTTTTAAGTATATAAAGTTATTGAGATAATTATTTTATTTATTCTTCTATAAGTAATATAAAATATGGTTTATTGTGTACTGAAGTGAGCCTTCGGTACTTTTTTCTGACTAATAATGCTTTTTCTCCAATTGATTCTTAAAATTTGCTAAATAACTTGGAATGCTTATATAAAAAGAAAATTAACCCTTTAAATCGGGTAAAAATACTATTTATCCTAACATAGGCTAAAAGCTTTTATCTTTTCAATAATGACAAAGTAATAAATCCAAATTATTTCAAATTTTCTGAGCATGCAATAATTCTTATAATTAATCATAACATTCCAAAATAATTCTCTCTATTTTCACCTTGAAAAACACATTTATAATATATTTTACTTTCAAACAGCAATCTACTTTACACNGAAAAACACATTTATAATATATTTTACTTTCAAACAGCAATCTACTTTACACTTTCAAAAATAATTTTATTATCAAATCAAAATTCATTACAAAAACCCTTAAACATATAATCCATCACTATCAGTTTAATTTTAGCATTTTTAATATCAAAAAAAAAACTACCCCAAGTCTCTGATTATTTTCCCCTAAACTTATTTCATCATCCTACAATCCTTAAAAAATCAAAACATTTAAAACTAATCCAATTCTCCATCAACAATCCAGAAAATATTTTAAAGCATTTTCACATTTTATCAATGCCACATACTAAAAAAAAATATCAAATCCAAAAGAATTAATATTAAAACTATTTATAAATGTCGAGATCTGACTTTGATTCGATACTAAAATTTGTATCTGGGGGTCTTGCGGGTATGATAGCGAAAACTGCTGTTGCGCCTATTGACAGAGTAAAGTTTTTGTTTATGGGAACAATTCGTGATTTCACAGTGATTACAATGAAAAGTGAGTTAAAGCGAATATTTATACAAGAAGGTATGCGATCATTTTGGAAAGGTAACCTCGCTCAGATTATTAGAGTTTTTCCATATTCTGGAACTGTAAGGGATATATAGCAATTTGCTGTGTATGCTAGAGTTGAAGCTATGTTACTACCTAAATTCCCTTCTGATTACTATTGGAAAGGTATTATTAAGTTCATTTCAGGCTCTATGGCAGGAAGTGTTGCTGTATTATTAACTTATCCTTTTGATGTTATTCGCACAAGATTAGCTTATCAAACTACAGGTAAACTTTATAATGGAATTACTCATGGGTTTTATACTATGCTTAAAAATGAAGGACCGTTAAGTCTTTTTAAAGGAATCTCTCCAACACTTATAGGAGTGGCGATTTATGGGGGGACAACTTTTAGTATTTTTTTTACTTTGAAAAACACGTTTAATAATGCAAGCAAGACAGAAATTTTTCTATTCGGCTCGTTTGCTGGCCTTACAGGACAAATTGTATCTTATCCTTTTGATGTAGTCCGCAAACGGATGTTGGCTAAAGGATTCATAGAAAAAGTATCGACATTTCAGTCACATGTAAATGGAGAGCACCCAAATAGTGTCTGGAGTTATATTAGAATGATTTACAAATATGAAGGGGTTAGAGGATTGATGAAAGGAGTTTCTTTGAATTTTATTAAAGCCCCGATAATGTTGGGTACTGTGCATTTGGCTAATCATTTAATACACAAACACCTTAACGAAGATTATTAGATAGTATATAATTCCTTAAGGTTGAAGTTAATAAATGATATTTTTCTATCCACTTCAATGTGCTTTTTTTTTGTGATAAATCAACTGTGTAAATTATACAATTTTTATGAATTTATGTGATGAAATCATAATAAAAATAATCACTTTTGAGATATGAGTTGTTTTTTATTATTTCTTAATATAATTAATTGGTCTCATTGTTATTGAAACATCTGAAAACTCAAGTCTAAAGTTCTGATACTTAATATTTTCTTGTTTTACTGAAGATTTCATAGTAGTACCTGCAAGTAAAATATCTTCTGTTTCTTTTACATCTTTTTCACTATGTATTTCATAAAGGTCTTTTTCTATATTTTCCTTAGCTTTAGTATCATCTTGTTCATCTTCTTCTTCTTCAGAGTCATCATCTTTCCCTTCAGCTATTTTTTTTATACTGACTTCAAACTTCTGTCTAACTTCCTTAATAAGTTCATCAATTTCTTCCTGTTTAAGCTTTAAAAAATCAGTTATAAACCATATAGCTAAAACATTAGCACTAAGTAAAAAACCTAAAGCAAATACAAATGACATTGATATCATATTCCCCCAATTCTGATCTTTTGTAGTACATGGTTCTATAGAAAAGCATCCATAAGTGCATAAAGTGAAGTAGGGTGCAGGATCTGAAAAAAGTATATTAAAAAATATAAGTGGAAGTGACATGATAAAAAAACCTAGACTCACATATCCAAGTTTACGTCTTATACCTCTAACCATAATTTCTTGAAATATACTCCCAGCAAGGCAAAATATGCAGTTAACAAGAAGAATCCAAACATTGATACTAGTTGAATCAAAGTTACTATAAACTCTGAAGACAAATGATGGTAATAGCAAAAAACTCCCTAGCTAAATACTTTTTACTACGCAAAAGATTGAGATTGCAAAACTTTCAGTGATAAGCAACATGAAAATTTATATATTATTTTAATAGTAGAAATTGCGATAATTGATGTAAACCCTTGGAGATAAAATGAAGATTATTTTTGATTTCATTTTTGGGAATTTTGTTATCTTGTTTATGAAGTTGGGGTTTTTATATGTCTTCATGAAAGTTAGAATATTTATGGATTATTGCTATGGTTTTAATATGGAAATTCTTAGCATAGTAATTATTAGTGGTTCTGTTAAAAGAATATATTAGAAATTTATCTTTGAGTTCCTAAAAGGGTGATGGTTATATGTCTTCATGAAAGTTAGAATATTTATGGATTATCGCTGATTGTTTTCCAATAAGTATTATATCTTTGAATTTGAAAGGATAAACTTTAAGGTACTTACTTTTCTTTAGGGATTTTGTAGGGAGTAGAGAGATAGAAGTACTAGTTTTTTTATGTTCCTTGAAATAATTGATGTTTTGAGAGAATATCTATACGTAAAGGAATAAGGGAAGATAAGATTTAGGGTTTTAGAGATTTTTTAAAGAGAAAAAAAGTATTACTACTAGGGTCTCAGTTATAATTCGCTTATTGTTGCTGTATATTTTTTAATGAATTAGTTTGATTTTGCTTAGAGTAATTGTCGATGATGCAATTGTTATTTATAAATTTTCCATGCTCTCTCTAATTGTTATCATTGATTAAATGCTTTGGACTTAGATAAAATTATTATTATTTTTATTTACTGAAGAAGTGTTGAGTTTAAAGATTGCTGAAGAATTAATGGGAATTAAGAGATGTAAAAGAGATGATATAAATTTAATAGCCAAAGTTGAGTTTTATATTAATTTGATTTTGAATATTTTGATACCTTTTAATTTACATTTTGTGATTTAAAATATTCTTAAAATGGACTGTATAAAATGCTCAGAACCAGCCTTTTTTGAGTGTAAGTGTAGTTCATGCGGTTTATGTCAGAATTGTGCAGTTTCTCATATTATGTCTGATAATTCAACTCATATTCTCATAGAAATTTCACAATTCAATTCTATCCCAAAATGCGATTCTTGTAAAATCAACTACGCTAAAGTTAGTTGTCTATGTCAAGATGATAAAAAAAGATTTTGCAGTGATTGTATTTGCCTTCATTTAGAAAAAAATTCAAGTCATTGCATTGAACCTATAGGAAGTCAAATACCACAACGTGAAATACTCAAATATCAAGAAAAACGAAGGAAAATTGAGTTCTTAGATTATGAAGTTAAGAAAAATCTAGAAGCACTTAAAGAATATCGTGAAAAAGTTAAGATTTATAGACAAAATCTTATCAAAGGTTTAGAAAACTCAACCCTTGAAGCTCAATTTCAGGCGAATAAATGCAAAAATCAGTTAAAATCTTTGTATTTTGAACTGCAAACAAGTATTTCTCACTCAGAAAACGAAGGATCTTTAGCTGATAATCTTATAAACAGCATAAACCTTGAAGCTTTAGATAAAGGCTTAAATTTAGTAGATGCAAAACTTCAAACTGAAATTACAGCAAAATTTATAAAATCATCTTGCAGATTTATTTCAAATAAAACTTAAACTAGATTTTTTTTTCTAGACCAGGATATAAATAATAATGGTAACAATAGAATTTTTATCAAAGAAAATGAAAATTACTCAAAGTAATTGAGTATGGGTATAAACAGAGAAATATTTAAAGCTATGAATATAATTATTTTATAGTTAGAAAATAATTTTTGTTAGAAATTTAAAGTTGATTAAAGTAATGTTGTATTGAGATAAAATTAGAAGAAATACTAGTAGGAAAATAGAAGAGAACAGACAATAATTGATAAATCAATTTAAAAATTTTATAGTAACAATTATGCTAAGGGGATTTTCGATCACAAAATAAATCTTTGCTAATTTTTCCTATGTTAAAATTTTGTATTGTAATCATGATTGAGTTTGAGGGTTATTTTAATCAAGTTTAATTGTTTTCATTAACTCCTTTCTAAAGCTGAGCGTTTTAATATCATTTGAGTCGTAATTAATCTGAAAATTATTTAGTAAGAGTTTTTTTCATGGATAATTTTGCCTATAATTATTATTTGTGCATATCTATTCTTTAACTTAAACTTAAAATGGATACAATTTTTCTACTAAGTATTTACTAGATTATTATTTTTTGAATATAAGTAAAGAAAATTGTATCCAACATATTTAACAGTGTTTTGGGAATATCATTATGATATGAGAAGCTCATCTATCTTAGAAGAATTAATTGAACTAAATTCTATCTTCCCTGACATAAAGTTAAAAATTAGCTTAAATTTATCTATTAACACAAGTATAGACATTCAATTTTTAACTTCATCAATATCAAAAATAAGCTTTTATATATTCTGAGTGCAATTATTCAATAAACATTAATATAAGTCTTTAGATAATTTCCAAAGTGAAACATAAAGACAAATTGCACCTTCAAAGCCTGCAAAATATTAAAGTTTACCTCAACCATAAAATACAATTTACTAAAAGAAGCTCAAGATGAAGTAAAGATAAGTTTTAGTCTTTGTAATTTTTACAAAATTTTGCAAGAGTTTTACCTAGTATTATACATTTTTTAATTAATAACTAGTCACTCATATTTCTTCCAAGTCTTCTAAGGCCTCATCTATAATTTGTTTCAGTTGCATTGAATTTTGTGATGTTTCATATAAAAAATCAAAGTTCAGAGCCTGAGCAGAAGTGAACTCTTCAGTTTTCAAAGCAATTTCAGTTGGACTTCGTAGTCTTAGCGCAAAAGTTTTTGTAATATCTTCTCTAATAGGTGCAATCCCTGAATACTCTACCCAGCCACTTTTTTTACTTACAAAGTCTGATAAAATTTCATTGTCTTCACTTTCTAAATCTAAACTCGCATCTTTTGCCCCTTCATCATTCACTTCTTCATTTTCTCCTGATAAAAAGCTTTGTTTGATTCTTATTGGACTAGCCAAGTGAGCAATTTGTTGAATACTTGGGTCGTTTCTAGCTGAAATTATAACAATGCCTTCAGGTGAGACATTTAATGATGGTTTACCACAGCCCATTATATAAATAAAATAATTTCTTTTGGGAATTAAGAAGCATGTTTATATTTAGATTCAAAGATTGTGTTATGAAATTCAAGAAGTAGATACAAATATTATTAAAAGGTAAAGGAAAGTATATTTATTGTAATAAAAACTGGAAATATTATGATTTATAGGAATCTTGGTATGGATTTTCAGAAATTTTTATAAAACAAAACAGTTTGTATAGTGTTTACCTTAGATTTTATTGATAATTTTATTTGAATGTATTAAATATGAGCTAGAATTGGTTTGGGGGAATAATAGTAATGAACTTTTTTATATAAAACTAGGAATATGTTTTTAGAAATTTTATTCTAAATTATAGTGTTTATTACAGATAATCTGCATTGTATTTTAAATTATGTTTAGGAATTTTATAATAACTCCTCACTATACTATGTTTTTTTACCATCTACTGAATATGATACCTGTCTATATACTTCTGAAATTTTCATCTTCAATCATATGTTTAGTATATTAAAAACCTATAAGTTTATCCAAGGACTTAACATACATGAATTCTCTACTACAGATTTCACATATATTCACAATTTACCTCAGATCCACTATAAATACCACTTTAATTTTCTTCTTATATTCAAAATTAAATCCTTAAATATAATTTTCCTAATATTTATATACAATCATCCATTCTCTAAAACATTCCCTACAACATATTAAAAAATACATGAACCTTATAATCTAATTTATTATAAAAACTACATATAATTTAAAGTTTTATCATTAATACCAAATAATATTAAAAAAACTAATAAGAAAGATAATAATTCTACTTAAACTAAGGATATTGAAATCTTTTCGCCCTAGCCTTCGGTATTTTGACGCTACGTTTCTTTGGATATATATAATTTTTGAGTTTAAGATCCAAGGCTTTAGCTATAAGCCATTTAATTGCTGGAATTTGATTTATGTTCAAATACTTTTCTGAAACTAATGGGAAAATACTCAGACTTAAACTGGGCATTTCTGAAAAGCTGTACCAACTCTGATCATCAGAATATGACGTGTAACAGAGTCTGATCTTTCCTGATAAATCAGTTATTGATATAATGCATGTTATAGTAAATGTAAAAAACATCAATTCTATGGGCATGGTCATCTCAAAAGAAACTTCACCATTGATTGTAAGCCAAAACTGATAGTTAAAATCGTGCTCTTTACTAGATTTAGAAAAAAAATCTCTTACTGAAGGTGGAGGGCCATCATACTTAAAATTTTTCACACTTATATTCCCAATAATCTTCGGATTATCCTTATTCAACTTTTTAGCCACTTTTTTACATATATATTCCTGGAATTTCTGAGAGCTTCTCCATTCTTCAACATAAACCATAAGTAAATTATTAAGCCATTGAGCATTTTCTGTTTCCGAAACACTTATCTGCGCATCTTGTTCTACATTTTCTTCTTTATAAAAAGGACAAAAATTATTATGGATTTGAGACTCTTTATTAAAACTCAGCATTTCTTTTATATCATCTAAAGCTTCAAAATATCTTGATGCAGTTGATATCATTTTGATTTTCTCAGAATAATTAGATAGTAATATTGATAAAAATAATCTTCTACAATCTGAAAAGTTTGAAAGTAGATTTGTTCTAACATCTTCATTGAGTTCTGAATATTGTGACATACTTTTAACATGAGTTTGTATATTAGATCTTATAAAATCAGATTCTTTTTGAAATTCTTGTAAATTTTCAGTTATTATATCCATTGAATGTGAGAAATCGAAAAACGCAGAATCAAGACCAATACTAGAACAGACATGCCAATTTGAGAAAATATTCGTGAATTTTTTCATATTTTCACTTTCAAGATTCGCATAACTTTCTATAAACTTGTCGAGTTTTTGAAATGCTTCTTTCATTTCGATGTACTTTTCAGATGGTTTTTTTAAAGACTGTCTATCAGTATCGTCTTCAAGGATAATTGATCGAGAACTTAAATCATTATAAGGATTTGTCTCTTCTGCAAGTTTAGCAAGATCATCATGACTTAATTTCCATATATTTTGGATTGTGGTTAGATAACATTGTATGTAAGATCTATGACTTTCTCCTTTCATTTTATTGATTTCAATGATTTCTTCGTAGTATTTTTTTGCACTTTCTAGATAGATGAGGGATTCTTTAGAAATGTTATCTTTAGTTATTTCAACTCTATGTCTATTTTTTGATAGTTTGTTTGTGATGATTTTGATTTTCGACTCGTATTTTAATGTTGTTTCAAAGTTTTCTGCTCGGGTAGAAAACTGTTCATAAGAACTTTTAGCGATTTCTAAGTTTTTCTTATTCTTTTCCACTTTTTCAGAATACATTCTGATATTTTCGATCTGTTTATAAAAATTTTCCCCTGATTTCTTGAGTTTTTCGCTTAAGTCTTTGAGTCTTTTTTTGATATCTTTTTCAATAAGCTTAACCCCAACCAAAAGCGATTCATCAAGTTCTTTACAATCTTCTAAGCAATACTCTGATAATTTTTTTAAAGTCTTATAGATATCAATAAGATAGTTTTTTTGCTTTTGTTGAAGCCTTTCAAGCAAAGGAGTATCGCATATTTTCCCAAGACTTATAGCAAAATTCTTGTCATTGGCTATTAAGTCTTTTAAATTCGCATGCAATTCATTCATAATGATTTCACTTCCTGTACATAAAGCTTTAAAATTATCTGTACTACATAAACAAGGGATACAAGACTTTCTCCTATTATTGAATTTTACAAACATTCTTGAAGTTTCTTCAGATTGTTCTCTTTGAAGTGTTGCTGAGCTTTCATCATCTTCATCATCAAATCCACGACTTACTTTTATTTTTGTAAAATAGTAAACGGCAGCACCTTGGGCAAGTAATGTGAAAATGATTGAGCTTATGAATACTCTTCCAAAATCAGAGTATATTATAGTCAATAGAAATAATCCTGCAGAGATGTAGTATGCTCTGTTTGATGAAGGCATTTATATTATTTGACTATGTTTAAGGAAAGTTTTTTCATGATGATAATTGTGAGAGTTTTAATTTAATTGTATGTTATGGTTGAGTTCTAAGTAAAATTTATCTTATAATTTAACTATTTGTTCTGTTTTGCTCATTTATTTATGTATAATCGATTTAAGATTTTTAGATAAAAAGACCTTGCTTTGCCATATAACAGATAATATATAAAGAACCCATAACACTTCTAGAACTAAATGTCCAGTTTGCTATGAACACCATAAGAACTTCAAGATATGCCTAAAGCAAGTTGGATTCTTCAAGAAAAAAAGGTGAATACAAGACTTGCCTCCATCATCTTGACGTTAAAGAAAAGAAATAGTAAAGAGCTCCTCAGCCAAGTAAAGAGTTACATAGCCAGCGATAATGAGTGATTTAATATACCGAATCTGCCTAAAGAAAGAGATCGTAGGACAAATAAACCTCGATCGGATAAGGTTTAAACCATGCCACCTTAACTACCACTTACTTTAAACAGATAATATGCTTTATTTGAAAATAAATAAAATTTTGCATTATTTTATTTGCTGTTTAATTTTTTATTAAAAAACTAGATCGAGAAGTAGGTTCACATAAAAAATACTATATTTTATTATTTAGGAGTATTAATATGAATAGAATTTAGTTCAAATCATTATATAATCATACTCAATTTACAAATAGAAATATTCGTATAAGATTAGAGTTTGATAGAAACTGTATTTCTATTATATTCTTCATAGTTAGAATTACATACTTTTTAATTACGCAAGTTTTTATTATATTTTTTGAGTCAATAAAAACCAATTCATAAAAAATTGTTTTTTACAGAGGACCTTAAAAAATACCTATAATTTGCACCATAATATATTTATATTTACATAGTTTATAGTCTATTTGCACTTTCTTGATGAAATTCTTAGCCAAATTAAAAACATTATAAATATCTGGTGAGCATTTTACCTANCTATTTTTTATTAACCTTTCTTGATGAAATTCTTAGCCAAATTAAAAACATTATAAATATCTGGTGAGCATTTTACCTACTCATTCTTCCATTTTCTAGATTAAATCTTACATTAAAAAACCCCTAACCTAATCAACACAACTTTAAAAAATTCACCCTAGTTTTAATATTCATTAATATCAACCCAGCTTTTAAGCATCCATCCTAGTTTCAATATTTATTGATAAAATCGTATATTTCCTAAAAAATTATAATTTGTTCAAAATTTTCCGTATAATAAAACAAATGGATGCAGATCCTTTAATCTATGAGCATCTAAAACAATCATTTCTGAGGCTTTCAAAATTCTTTTACCTTGTGAACTACAAAATTCATAAAAAACACAATACCCGACTTTATAGAATATCTTTCAAAAAGACTTCAGGCCTAATTCCAACATATCTAAATATCAGCACAAGTGCCAAATCAATATCAAAACAGATGAAATTTTCAATAGCATTCAATGAGTATTATCTTGAAATGTGGCTCCCACCACGTGTAGAGTTTTATATAACTCAGCAAAATTTCATTTTTCTTATAGACACTTTTCCTCAGTTAACTAGTACTTCAGGAAAGCTTGTTAATATGATCCCAGAGCCAAAAAGCTTTAAATTACAACCTGTATTGCCGAAATCAATAAAAACAGTAGTCTCAGATTATTCATTTGAATGTGCAGGATATTCAATTGCCAAATTGTTTTATTTAAATGAAGACGCTTACTTTTGCACACAAAGAGTAATTGGAGTTGCTGATGGAATTGGCTCATTTAAACAAGACTTTGGGATTTCTAGTCATGATTTTTCAACTGAACTCATGATTCGGTGTGAAGAATTTGTCAGGACCCATACTTATAAAAGTGGGACTTCATCAATAAATTGTAAAGAAATTATACGCCAGGCATACAACTCTATTGAATGCGGAGGCGGGTCAACTTTTATTTTAGCTTCACTATGCGGACGACAGATAAACATTCTTAACCTTGGGGATTGCGGGATGATTTTAGTAAGATTTGATGACAAACATAAAATCGTCTTTCAAACTACTGCTAAAATACATAGTTTTAACACACCTTATCAATTATCTCGAAGGTTTTCAATACAACAACTTAAAGAAACAAAATTGGATAAAATTGAATTTGATAAAAGCGATGATATTAGTGATGCTGATGAATTTATGATCACAACTATGCCTGGAGATATTGTTATAATGGGATCTGATGGGTTATGGGATAATTTGTATCCTAAAGAAATTTTGAAAATTTTAGAACAGTATAAAGGGCAACCTTTAGATAAACTGGCAAGTATCATAGCCAAAATAGCTAAAATCAAAGCGATAGGGAGCTCAAACACTCCCTTTTCTGTAAATTTCAACAATGTTAAAAAAAATAAAGTTTACGCTGGAGGTAAAATCGATGATATTACAGTTGTTGTAGCAAAAATCACTATAAAAAATAATTAAAACTTACATTATAATTTTTCCTGTTAATTTTTGCGATAAACAAGCTTGGGTTATCATTTTTTTAAATGTTTATAGACTATATCATGTTTTTTTTTTGATTTTTTACTTGAAGATAAAGGCTAGAGTTTTTATTAGCATAATGGACATATTTGGTTTGATATGATAATTTTTTATTGGTTTATATCAAAAAAAATTTAAACGCTTTATAATACATTTTTAAAAGAAATAATAAAAAGGTTAGATTTTTACATCTATTAAACAAAAGATCAAAGATTCTTTAGTTTTGACAAATTTAGGTTTTTAAACTGGTATTTTTAAGTTGATTATGAATGTTTTACTTGTTTTACTTGTTTTACTTGTTTTATAGCACTTATCGCAGAGGTGGAAAGAAATAATAAATCTTGGCAGATGCAAATTAATCCAAATTATATAGAAAATAATTTTACCGTACTATCATAACTAATGCTTTCCAAGTCTTTTATTATTGTAAATAATTTTAAATTTGCAATATCTTGATAAAACATAAAGTTGGAAATAATTTTAGTCTAATATTTACATATTATCCATTATACTTTAAAAAATGCTAAACTATATCTAAGTACTTTAAATCATATATTTTATAATACAAGATATATTTTCTAGTCTTTCACTAGAGTTTCAATAATACTCCAGATTGCTAATTCATAAAATTCATATAAAGCTTTTAGCAAGAAAATTAAGTTATTTAATACCCAATTCATAAAATTCATTTAAATTTTTAGCAGCAAAATTGAGTTATTCCCAACACATCAAATAACAAATTAAAAATTCGCCACTCAAAATCCCAAAAAACTAAAATCTCAAATAAAAACTCACAAACCAAAGGCAAAAAGCGTCACAAAAGCAAAAATCCCATAAAAACTTCAAAAAACAAAGCCCAAATTAAATTATAAAATTCTTAAACCCACAAAGTAAAACTTTTTCACTTACTTCTTAAAAATAAACTAACAGATTCAATTAACCTAATTTCGATAGAATAAGGATAAATTTCTCTTTCTTCCTGTTAAGAAGAAACAAGTCATAATAATTTTGCTTGAGTTCTATGAAAAGTTTAGTCGGATCTTCTATCACATGAGAAACTTGTGCACAAGCCCTATCAATATTTCCTTCAATAACCCTTTCATGTGCTTCTATTTCAAAATAAGGTCTATGAAGAGGATTACTAGGTTCAATCCTTAAATTCCCTTTTCTTTCTGGTACATTTGAAAATAGATCAGGATAATTTGTTCTTATTGGCATAGGTTGAGGAACAGGAGAAGAGGCAATTGGAAAATGTTGTCCAAAAGCTTGAATAATGTCTCTTAATAAATTTCCCAAACTAGACTTTTTAGAATCCCAATATGCTATTGAAGGATGCTTAACTTGACCATCAGGATCCACATATGGACTTGGTTGAATTGAAGTGTTTTTTGGATTTTTAATATAAATAGAAGGTGCTTGATAAGGGTATCTAGGTGGAATTGCACAGGATATTGGAACATTATATGAACAGTTCATGTAAATTATAGGCAAGCAACCTTCGAGGACTATAACTTTGTAAACTTCTCCTTGGTCATTCATTGTTAATAAGTTCAGTCTTAAAGTAGGGAAATTACGGAGATTTGCTAATAAGTCCACTTTGATACGCGGCCTAAGGTCAACTTTATAGTTTGAGTGAAGAATCCATTTTTCTACTTCGCCTTCCATTAAGTGTATAAATATTTTTAACAATTTAATATGTATTTTTTTTAGAAGGGTTTTTGTTTTTTTATTAACTTTTAGATGTTGAAATAAACATTTTAATTTTTTCACTTTGATAGTTTGGTAATTTGATATTGGATTTTAGTTTTATATTTTGGCTTGGATTACTTTTGGAAATTTGTGATTAAAATATTTTGTTTAGTTGTTTTTGAGAGTGGATGATTTGGATTAAATATGAATTGGAAAATTATAGTAATTATGATGCTTAAAATATAGAGAAGTTGTTGTTTTATAAATATATCTATAAATTAATTAAACCAATTAAATAGTATCTAAGACTCAAAAAAAATCATTACACACTTAATAAATTTTAAGCCAAAATGACCCCCCCTCACCTTATATTATAATTCTCTTCAAATTTTTGAAAATCTAATTATAATCTATAACTAAAATCAGCATATTTCTTTTATAAAGTTAATCTTATTCATAATACATTAAATCTTTATTTATCAAAAAAATTCTATTTATCCATATTCTAATACAATTTCCCAACCTACCCTAACCATAAATATTTCCCCACCCTACTATAATATCTTAAAACTTCCTCCTATTTTTTAAAATATTTTTAACAGCCAAAACTAAAGTTTTTTTAATCTGCAAAGATTTTTTCAATAGCCCACAAAACCAACTCCTTAAAATTCCCAGGTTTATCAACCTTTTATAATCTTATCAATACCATTAAACTATTAAAACTCACCAAAAAAACAGAAATTTTTATTAATTCTCATAATAAATTATGTCAAAGACCATCCGATTAGATGAAGGAAATCTTAAAATGAATGCTTTTTTAAGTGATCTAAAACACCCAAACCTTGCTGAAGTCAAAACGCCAATCATAAGGACAAAATACAGTAGTTTTGCAATGGCCCGCAAGCAAAAGCCTAGACCAAAGAGTATTTATTTCGAAAGAGAGCGTCTTTATGATGAAAACATCCAACTTAAGCAAATGTCAAACACTTTATTAGAAGAAAACATAAAGCTCAAAACCCGTCTTCAGCAAAATGAAAAAGATTTCAAAAAATACTCAGAAAAATCTCCTGAAAGAAGTATTAAAGGCACAAGTTTAGTTGGATCATTGAAAAATAAAGTAAAAGAACAAAATGAACAACTTGATAAACTTCAAGCTGAATATCAGGATTTAAAGATAACAATAAGAGCAACCCGTGTTGCAGAACTTGAAGAAGAAGCTAAACAATATTTTAACGAATGTTGGAGACTTAAAAAACTCTTAGAAGAAATTGAAAAAACTAATAAACTTCAAAAACAGCCAATAAACGAAGATATAGGGAGTTTATTAGAAAAGATTAGAGAACAAAATCAGTATATCCAAAGCCTTATAGCTGAAAACAAAGCACAAAAAGCTCTTATTGATGCTAAAAACCAAGAAATCAAAGAACTTAAAGAAAAAATTGATAACATCAAGCCAAACCTAAAAAAAGTCCCAAAGTTCCAAGAGGAAAAACAAAATAGTCCAAAAGCTAAACAACCCGATACAAAAAAAACAATAAAATCGCCACAAAAATCAGAAGACTTAAGCCCAAAGAAAATATCTGAAAAATCAGACAACGACCAATCGAAAAAAACTCCTCAAAAAACCTTTGGCAAAACTTTGACTTTAAACCATGATAAAACTCCAACTAATAACATAATAAAAAGTGTAGAATCTGCAGAACATACTCCTGTAATCACAATAAACAAAGGAGTTTCTCAAGATTTTTCAATTTCACAAAACAAAGAAACATCATTAGATTCTAATGAATTCTCTAAAAACATCCAATTCAGCCGTGAACTTGCTGCAAGTAACCAAGTGATCCTCGATAATTTTTTCAGAAAGCTTTACAATTTATTTTCAAACAAAAATATATCATTAAAAGATTTCCTTCATATTATAGACCCAGAAAACAAACAGTCTTTAAACCTAGATGAATTAATCTTAGCCTTACAGGCAAATGGTTATAAATTCCCTAAAAACGAAATTGAAGCAGTATATAAAATCCTCACTTCTAAATACAATACCCCAACAATTTCTTTAGATAATATATCAATACAATTACAATTACATGAAACTGATTCTAATAATAGTTATGATATTTCTTCAGAGTCTTCATATGGAAATGATTTTATTGGAGAAGATTTAGCACTTGTTAAAATCCCTGGGGTTATAAAAGATGATATTAATAAAGAATTTGATATTTTACATGTATCTTTGGTTTTTCAAGGCTTTGATATTGAAAAGTTTAGGAAATATTTAGAAGAAAAACTTCCTGAAACTGTTGAACTGAGTTCTTTGGCTAAGTTGTTTTTAGAAAAGTATACTAGAATAGAGGATGGTGTGGAGAGGAATAAAATTTGTTCGTTTATTATGGAAAATAGGGAAACTGCTGAGAAAAATTATGTGATTAGGAAAATTGTTGAACTTGTATATGTGGATGAAGCAGAAGAAAGTGTTAAGAAAGAGAAATTTTCGCAGATATGGAAGAAAGTACAAGAAAACAAAGACATTTTTTTAGAAAAATGCCAAGCTCAAGACTCTAAAGATAGAGAACTACTTTCTTGGAAGGATATAGAAGAAATATTATTAGAAATAGGCATTGATAAAGATCCTGTTGCATTCCAAGAATTAAAAGTTAAGTGCTACAGCTTTGAAAGGTCATTGAATATTATACCTTATAAAGACCTTATAGACCTTTAATATTTTTTTACTTAAACCAGATATTCTAATAAATTTTGCAAATAAAGGGTTTTTTTAGACTTTTTTATATGGGTTCTACATTTTTATAAAATAAAGATAAAAAAAGGGCAGTATCGGAGTTGAACCAATGACCTATTGATCTGCAGTCAATTGCTCTACCGCTGAGCTAACCACCCTTGATAGTATTTTGTGATTTTTTAACAATTTATACATAGTTTATTTAGGTAGATTCTGAGTAAATGTGTATTTAAAGTGTTATGATATTAGAAATTGTGAAATAGTTTTTGGCTTTTAGTTTTTGGGAATGGCGGGGAATTTCTTATGATTAGAAGATTTGGGGAATTTAGATAAAAAAAGGGCTAAGTGTATCTTTTTTACTTTTAGGCTTGAAGAATTTTTCTAGGGATGTGGGCTTTTTTATAAAAGAAGAAATAATTAATACTTTATCTCTCCTACATAACAACTAAAATTAAAATTAATTTATCTTATCTGTTTTACTAATATGCTAGGATAAAAATTATATCAACTAAAAATGAATGATTCCTGGTTAATTGTTGCACAAGAGCAAAAAGAAAATAATGTATTTCTTGCTTCATGGATAGCAACTGTTGAATCATTTGGTCCATTATTCAAAGAGATTCCAGAAAAAGAACAAGAGGCCTCATTAATTTCAAAAGAGCCAAACTATTCTCGTGAATCCCAGGCACCTACAACTTCACGTCCTTTTGAAGAAGAAAGATATGGGAGAAGTAATCCTCCTCGAAGAGAAAATAGAGATAATGATACTTGGGGTTCTAATTTTGATGAACCTGAAACTTTTAGAAGAAATGATTATTATGGCTCTAGAAGGGTTGATCGTGGCAATTATAGGCCTCGTTCACGAGAACGTGAAATGGATTTTGGTTCAAGAGATAGTGAAAGAAATGGTGAAAGAAGTGGCTATGATAGATATAATCAAAGAGGAGGATATAGAAATCGCGCCAATTATGGAGATCGTTTAGGAAATGATATGACAGGACAATATGAGAGGGATCCTAGAAGAGAAAGAAGGGGGAATTGGGAAAGAAGAGGAAATTTTAATAGAGGAGATAGTAGAAATTATCAAAGAGATGATAGAGATTTAAGGAGAGATGATAGGAGTGATGATAGAAGAGATGATAGAAGAGATGATAGAAGAGATGATAGAAGAGATGATAGAAGGGATGATAGAAGAGATGATAGAAGAGATGATAGAAAGGATGATAGAAAGGATGATAGAATAGATGATAGGAGAGATGATAGAAGAGATGATAGAAGAGATGATAGGAGAGATGATAGAAGAGATGATAGAAGAGATGATAGAAAGGATGATAGAAAAGACGATAGAAAGGATGATAGAAGAGATGATAGGAAGGATGATAGGAAGGATGATAGAAGGGATGATAGGAGAGATGATAGAAGAGATGATAGGAGAGATGATAGAAGAGATGAAAAGAGAGATGATAGAAGAGATGACGGTAGGGGTGACAGAAGAGAAAGAGATGATAGGGACTTTTATAGAGATAATAGGGATAGGCCAGAGTGGAAAGAACAAAAATACTTGCGAGATGATAACAGAGGGAAACCTAAATTTGATGGGGAAAATTTCGAAGAAAGAAAAGACAGAAATAGAGATAATCCTGATAATTATGGAGATAGACATTAAAAAGTGTTCTTGATTGTTTATTTGGTACTATCAAATAAAATATTGATTCTTAGAAATAAATCTTTGAATAAAATTATCATCAAAAGGTTTTAATTTTGACTAATTGTTAAAAATATGATATCGTATAGTGATATTTTTTCAGGTCCCGCAACTGTTAGATGGAAAAGAACTTCTATGAGTAGTTCACGTAATTCTTTCTCTATAGCTAGCACAAGGAGAATTCGCCAAATGGTATCAAGTCAAAACGCTTCAAGATTTATAAACCTTATAGACAACAGTACAAACGACACAGCAAAAGTATCTAAAGGAGAAGATCTAAAAGAAGTTTCCTCCCAACTAGGTTTTCTACGTAAACATTATGACATTAACAAAAAAATAAACTCTTTACGTCTAAACAGTGTTGATCTCAAAGCTTTTGACTTAAAATCCGTCCAAGAAAACACTCAAAGGCTTTGCCAAACTTTAGACGAATCTAAAAACCGGGTAAAAACCCTTGAAAACGATATAGATGATATGAAAAAACAACAAGAAGCAAGTGAAATTGACACTTTAGTCTATAAACACATTCTTGAACGTATGAGACAAACTAGAATCCATATCGACATGAAAAACCTTAAACTAAACAAACATTTAAAATCTCATGAACAACATCTTTGTGAAGAATTTGATAAGCAAAGAAGAGTAAGAGAAGCAAGAATTCAAACAAAACTCGCTGTAAAAAATTTAGAAAAATTTATATCAAGAGAAACAAGAGAAAAAACTGATGAACTTCAGTTTATTGAAAAAGATGTGAAACAAAAAAAAGAAAGTAACATGAAAAGAGAAGAAAGACTTAGAAGACAAGTTGAAATTTCTGAAGCAGCAGCTGATGAAGAACGTAATCTTCGAGCTATGCAATTACGAGAAGGGCTACTTTTACATATGTTTTGGTATTCTTTTCTACAAAAACGCCTTACAACAGATATGCAGAAATTTAGTAAACTTGAAGCAGCTTTTGATAATGTAAAAAAAGCTACAGGTATGCATCAAACTGAAGAAATCATTGAAAGAGTACTTACTCATGAATCTGGATATACTGAAATATTAGAAAATATAAATTATACAAGAACAAAAATCTATGAATATAATGATAAAAATCGAGAAATGGAAGAAAAACTTTCTATGTTAAGCATGATAAAAACAGAAAATCTTAATCCAGCAAAAACTCTTGAACAAGAAGTTAGTAAAAAATTAAAAGAAATTGAATATGATAAAGAACGATTTATTAAAGTTCTTGGGGTTTATAAAAATGTTGTGAATTGGGCTAAGAAAAATAATTCTATGTTTGGGATTTATCTTGGGATACCACCTGTGACAAATAAACGCCGTAGACCAACTTTTGCTGCAGCTTCTGAAAGTGAATTGGTAGGAAGAATATGCGAGTTGAAACTTAAAGTTATTAAGCTTTTACAACCATTTCGTGAAAATGTATTTTTTATATAGAAGAATATTGTGTTAAAAGCAGAATCTGATGTTATGGTTGGAATATCGAAAGCTAATGAGTTTGAGTATAGATTTAAAGGGTTTTATCATGATAATGATAAAAATACTATCAAAAGTTTAACTGATTCTGGTAAGACCTTGGATAAGGATTTTCATAAAAATGCTGTTAAGAGTAAAGCTCAATAATTGTTTGATTTAAGGCTTAAGTGTAAATATTTACTACTAGACTTTGTTAGTGACAATTATATTGTAATTTTTGAATGTGCTATGAATTTTAAGATTTCATGAGATTCAGATATTTAAAAGATGTAAAAGTTACCAAGTTGTTATAAATTATAGATATTTATGCTTAGAGTATCTAATTTTTTTAGGTTTTAGGTTTAACTTATTATCTTTTTATAAAATTTAAAACTTTATTACTTGTAAAATAATTCTAATAATAGACTCTATCCTTTAAATTCATATCAACTTATCCAGAAATACGGATTTTCCTAATCTGTCATTTGATTAATATTTTAAGTTTCTTATTAACTTTTCTCTCCTAAAAAATATCTATTAAATTATACAAATAAACTAAAATGTTGAAATTTATATACCTCAAAGAATGACTATTATTACTACAATAACAAAAATTTTTTTATTAATCTCAGATAATCAGAAGTTTATATTTCTTTTACAACTAAATAGATTCATTACAAAGGGGTGAAGCACCACTTATTAAGCTTATAAGTTTTAAGCCTAGAGTCTTCAGTTTTTAATGAAGGCCGTTTTTTTCTCCTCAAAGGTGTGTTGCATCGAGTAAATGAGCGAGGTTCAACAACTTTAACAGTAGGAATAGTAATAATATTAGTTTTATCCTGATATGACTTTAAGGGTCTTGTAATTTTCCTAATAAGTATTGACATTGGCCCATCACCTGTACTAGTAAAAACATCACTTAGTCCACATTCTTCAAGTAAAATATGTTTAGGGATTTTCATTTCTTTAGAAGTTATAAGCTCTCTGCTTATATGAACTTCAGGAGTTCCAGGGGTAAAAGGTCGACGACTACTGATTCTTGAATTAAACCTCACAAGTCTCTGTCGATTTTTCTTGAATATTTCTTTTTCTAAGTTTTCTAGCTCTTTTTTGTTGCTCATAAGATTCTTTATCAGGTCTGTGTTTGTTACTTTTATTGCAGCTGGCCTAGTAAGATTCATATATATTGAATTAAAATATTTTATCTTTTTTACTTGTAAAATTATCAAGTTAATAGATTTGTAAGTAGAGGGGAAATGTGATTAAGCATTAGGATTTAAGAATAAAAAAATTCCAGGCTAAGAAATCTTGCTGAAAACAGTTTAAATACAAGCTTTAAAGTTAAAAATTCGTATGTAATAAAAATTTAAACAACAACAGTTTAGTTTATTAAAACATTATTTGCCTGAAATTAAGAAAACTAAAAAACTCAAGTATTTTGAATTATTAGATAATAAGTCAAAGTTAAATTTAAGACTAGTAATTGGAGATATAAATTTGAGAATATCAAAATTACTTTGAAATTTAAATAATACAGAAATATATATAATCCTAAAGATAAATCAAATTAAGAATCAAAGTTATAATAGAATATACTTGAAAAAAAATCAATACTGTCAAATATTGAGTCGACATAATTAATATGAAATTCAAAAAAAATCAATACTGACAAATATTGAGTCGACATAATTAATATGAAATTCAGTCTTATTATAGTTTATTTTTTATGGTTGACTAAAAATAAAACGAAACTACTTATTTTTTTATGATTCTATGGTGTTCTGCTTTGCTCGCTATTTTTGCATAGTTTAAATGACTTNTTTATGATTCTATGGTGTTCTGCTTTGCTCGCTATTTTTGCATAGTTTAAATGACTTAAAGTTTCAACCAACGATTTTTCATAAGTATGAAGAGTATAAGATGTCTTTTCAATATTGATTTTATACAAATATGAATATTGAAGTGTTTTGACAGACATAATTTCTTTTAAGAAAAAGAAAAACGAATGATTTATTGATTCAGACCTGATGTTATTAATAACTTTTTGTTTGTTTCCGAATTCATCTCTTAAAGAACCTATAATCCTAGGA
Source organism: Stentor coeruleus (assembly GCA_001970955.1). Classification (NCBI taxonomy): domain Eukaryota; phylum Ciliophora; class Heterotrichea; order Heterotrichida; family Stentoridae; genus Stentor; species Stentor coeruleus. The sequence goes on along the minus strand of MPUH01000916.1, from coordinate 2,115 downwards.
TTTAACGCTAAGTTCATTAAGTCATTCATGTCAATGTTTTTGCAGTTATACAGTTTGCTTAAGTCATCCCCACTACAACATCCACTTTTAACTTTCATAACATCTGCAAGAATCTTAACAAAAATTTTAATCAATTCATCAGCAGTAATGTCTACAGCTAGATGATCAGGCACCGATGTACATGAGCAGCATCCAGGTTTAGTAGCAATAGTTATATACTTTATTAAAATACTCAATATAGTATTCATCATGCTATTTTCATAAGTAAAAGTTTTAATAAATTCTCTATCAGAAAAATCAGCTTTTGTTGCTAAAAGTGAGTTATAAGATCTTCCTACCTCAAAGTAAAAATTATTAAGAGATTCTCTTTCTGCTGAATTTTCATTGACTAAATCGCTTTTTTTCTTTTCTAGCATATTTAATTTACGCTTGTATTTATCAAGAAGATTAAATTCATTTTCAAGACTTACTTTTTCATTTTGACATTTTTCAAATAATTCGTTTGCTTGAATTGCTTCATTACTTATTTTATAATCTCTTGGATTTGGATTCTTTAAAGGTCTTAATCTTGTATAAATCGAAACAGATCCAGTAATTTTATTATATGATCCAGAAATATTACCTAAATCAGTTGTAAGATCATTAAAATTTTGATTCAAATCATCAATACAAACAGATAAATGATCTACTCTATCATTTGTCACATAAGTTCTGAGATGGGCCTTCAAATTCATTAATTCCGATTTTTTTCTTTCTAATAATGTTGCAATAAATTCCCTTCCTGCCTCTTGTGCTTTAATATCGGATTTTGTAGTTGATATTTCATGGTCAATACCAATCTTTTTATCTTTAAGGACAATATCTTTTTCTAAGTCAAAAAGCATCAACTTTGTTTTTTGGAGCTGCTCCAAACATGGCAAAAGATTATCAGTTAACCCTATTAATTCTTGTATATCGATAGGATAATCATTTTCAATAGGATTCCCAATATCTTGAATCCTCTGATAATATTGCTCAATGTAAAACCATTTTTGATGAAGATCTTCAAAATTTATTTCTATATTATTTCTCATGCCACTTAGAATAACATCCTTTTGCTCGTGGTAAGTATTAAGAATTTGAGGGAAAAGATCTTTATCTGATAAAAGTTTTGCTTTCATTTTTGCTTCAATCATTTGTTTAGCTCTTACTGAATCCATCATAGATTCAGCTCTGTTTAAACTTACCATCCCATGTATACTCTCATTTATTTGAGATTCATTATAGGACATTACTACTCTAGCATCTTGCTGTTCTTTTTCTTGATTTTCTATCATTTTCAATTGTTTATCCACCATTAATATTCCATCTTCTATTTCGTTTATTCTTTCATCTACATTGTTTAAAACATCGTCAAGGTAGTTATTTACTTTTTCTTTATCGCTTTCTAATAATGTTTTTAGTCTTGTTATATCTAAAAAAATGTATTCAACTATTGCAAACAAAGAATAAAATTTCACAACATCTGTAATTCTTTGTCTTAACTTGTAGACGTAGTTTTCATTGTAAAATATTTGTAATTTCCCTGCTACATTCTCAAATGCAATGATACGATTTTGATTGCTAAACACTTCGATCTCGCTTTGGGAAACGCGATTACTTATAGAATATCTCGCTAGTACTCTCGAGTTAAGATTAACTGCCATTAATATATAAACCATACATTTAAAGGATTTTTTTCTATATATATGGAAGAAATGCATATTTTATAGGGGCTACGCGAATCAAAATTCAAAATTTTAGCCTTTTTTAGATTTTTTGATTGTAATTTTAACTTTTCATTATCTCAGCTACTAAAAAGTGGGTTTATACATAAATTCCTTTCTTAAATGAAACAAAATTCTTGCAATTTGAAAAATATATATGAATTTGACAGATTTTTTTGTGAAGAGTTGACGAAGAATAGGAAGAAATTATGGTGTGATTTATAAATTGTGTATATAAATTTGCATTAACTGAAAAAATATAACATAATATATATTATTTGTTTATTTAAGGTACCTGCGAATTTTTCTTCCCTACCTAGTTTGATACTTATACACTTTTCTGTTTGTCTGTGCCTAAATAAATGTCTAA